>SEYY01022436.1:25000-27500 GCA_009176605.1 Armadillidium nasatum
ATAGGTTTTAGTTGTTCGCCAGCAATTTTATCCGCTCTCCTGGAACCTTTCCGTTTTCATTTTGGCAAACGTCAACTCACCTTACTCCCTCGTGAACTCTTCTTCTTCAATCATTTCCTAAAACTTTTCTTCCCTCTCTCTCCACTTGATTTTTTCCTTCCTGTTCTACATTCAACAAAGATTCAAAATAATTTGTCAATCTTTCGTTAGTTTCTCTTCATGTTACCAATACCTCACCTTGGGCATTTTTAAATGTTGTACATTTTGGTTTTACTTTTCCTGTATGATTATGCAAGTCCATATATTAAGGACCTACTTATTCCCTCTGAGGTCTTCCTTCAACCTCTTTCCCAACATCATCCAGCTCTCTCTCTCTCTCTCTCTCTCTCTCTCTCTCTCTCTCTCTCTCTCTCTCTCTCTCTCTCTCTCTCTCTCTCTCTCTCTCTCTCTCTCTCTCTCTCTCTCTCTCTCTCTCTCTCTCTCTCTCTCTCTCTCTCTCTCTCTCTCTCTCTCTCTCTCTCTCTCTCTCTCTCTCAACACTTTTCATCATGGCCTTTGCTTTATTTCTGTCCAGCACATATTCCATTCTAATTTCCGGAGTTCTCCGTTTCTTTTGGTTGCCTCATCCTTTAGGTCTTGTTTTATTGCTCTTTTTACTTATTCCGATCACCAAAGTGTGTGCCATTTTTTCCACCACCATTCATTTCTTCTCCCAACACCTCTACTGCCACCTGTTTTAAACATCTCTCAATCACTGTCCATGTGCTCTCTCTTTCATCCTCCAACTTATTCATCTTTTCGTTCATCTTGTGCTCATACTCAAGTCTTACATTCTGCATGACGTTTTTTGTTTTTCTAGTCTTTCTTTTAAATAAGGGCTGTTTCCTAAAGTTATTTACCTTAATTTTTGCCACAATCATCCTATGATCAGAATCTAAGGATGGTCACACCAGGTGTGACTTTAATATATATATATATATATATATATATATATATATATATATATATATATATATATATATATATATATATATATATATATATATATATATATATATATATATATATATGTATATATATATATATATATATATATATATATATATATATATATATATATATATATATATATATATATATATATATATATATATATATATATATATATATATATATATATATATATATATATATATATATATATATATATATATATATATATATATATATATATATATATATATATATATATATATATATATATATTATATATAATATATATATATATATATATATATATATATATATATAGGGTGTCCCATAAGTTTCTACACATAGGAGTTTTAACAAATGTATTTTTTTTAGATTTCCAATAAAATGCGCTTGGCTAAGATCAACGGATTATCATTATCATGAGGGCCGGCTCAGGAAGCTGTCGCAAGGCTGCAGCCGACTTTAACAGAAAACATGGGACGACCATCATATACACGACACTGTGGCAAAACTCATAATAAAGTTTAAAAAAAAAAAACAGGATCTGTTACAGATCAGGCGAGAAGCTGTCGCAGGTATACTGGCAGCGATGAAGGTACAACACGTAGGGTATTCTCCGCGATTACACGGAGTCCCAAGAAAGGTATACGACGGTTGTCTGCTACAATCGGTGTCAGCAGATCACGTATCTGCCGCAATTTAAAAACAAGCAAATAGCATTCATGCAAATTGCATTTGGCACAGCATATGTGTGAAAACGACGGGATAGACGACTGAAATTTAGTGAGTAGGTGTTGAGCAATTTCAAGAGGATGCAGGTTTCTCAGCCGGCATTTTGTTTACAGACGAAGCAAAGTTTTATGTCAATGGAGAGGTGAATCGAGAAAATGTACGTCATTGTAGCACTATAAACTCTCACTAGCTGAGCCCAACAAAGATGCAGGATGCTGGTAAAGTAATGGTATGGACCGGGATATAGGGTCACAGGGCTGTTGGACCATTTTTCATTGAGGGGAAACTTACTGCCGATAAGTATCTGAACATGTTGCAGGAAGATCTTTTTCCATCCATTTTAAACGAGGATGATAACTTTCGGGTGTACTTTCAGCAAGATGGAGCGCCACCTCATTTCGGTATTGACGTACGTGAGTGGTTATATTATCAATTTACAGGTACTTGGATCGGTCGGCGTGGTCCTGTGGAGTGGCCTTCCAGATCCCCAGACCTTACTCCATTTGATTTTTTCCTCTGGGGGCATGTGAAGGCTGTGGTGTATCGGGAAAAGATAGAAAACATAAATCATCTTAGGCAACGTATCATCGACAATATTGCCGACATAACTCAACCTGTACTTGAACGTGTTCTTCAGCAGTGGAGGACAGGCATTGAATTGTGTTTCGAACGCAATGACGTTCATGTAGAGCATAATATGTAAATAAAAGTGGTTTTGGGCTTGCATGTATTATTTCCCTCTGTATGAAAACTTATATATTATATATATTATATA
>SEYY01022436.1:30000-32500 GCA_009176605.1 Armadillidium nasatum
TATATATATATATATATATATATATATATATATATATATATATATATATATATATATATATATATATATATATATATATATATATATATATAGTACTAGAGTTGGGAACATTTTGGTTGGAGAAATAGTAAATTTTCAATTAAAATTTGTCTTTTATTTACTCACAAAAATTTTTAATCACTTGTTAAAACTGACTTAAAACTAATTATATGGATGCAAAATAAATAGAGGAACATTAAGCTAAAGCTTTTTTAAACGTTTCTGTAATATATGAATCCCATTATCATTATCATCATCATTTTTTTTATATCTGCATAAAGAGCAGATATATTAACAGAAAAACAAAAAATGACACAGCTAACTAGGGTAAAATAAAAAAAATAATAAATAAAATGAAAAGCAAACAAAATATTAAATCAGTTAAGTTGTAGTTGTAGCTGGTGTGATACTTACTTACTAACTTACTTTCCCTCTATAACAGTCCATCCACTATCACTATTGAGAGAAGGTTTAAGAATAGAAATGTGGATGGATTCTAAGATTTTAAGATCTATTGGTTGGTTGGTTTGTGATAAGATGGAAAAATGGAATTGATCTATCGGGTGGTTATTAGTGTGACTTGTGAGATCTAATGCTGGAATAGGAAGGAGATGAAAAATCCATGCCTCTTCTGGGGGAGATACCTCTGTGCTCGTCAAATCTAACGGAGAGTTCACGCAAAATACTGGCAATTTTTGCTTGAACTCTTCGTTTCCATCCAGTTTTTCATCCTATCACAAACTAACCAACCAATAGATCTGAAAATCTTTGAATCCATCCACATATTAATTCTTAAACCTTCTCTCAATAGTGAGACAATATTATTACAAGTACAACTTAACTGATTTAATATTTAGTTTGATTTTTTTTTTATTTTTTATTTTTATTTTTATTTTATTCTAGTTACCTGTGTCATTTTTTTGATTTTGTTGTTAATATTTCTCTTCATTTTGCAGATAAAATTTTTTTTGCTTATTAATACTTAAAATAATTATTTTTTTTATCGTTTTTTTTTTTTTTTTTTTTTTTATTTATTTATTTATTTATTTATTTATTTATTTATTTATTTTGCAATGCACCAATATACGTACTTTAAACTGATAATTTAAAATTTTAAATTAAAGATAATACTTTTTATATAATTTAATTTACATTATTGCATACTTTTATTAGAAAAAAAATAAAGCTACTTGACACCTACTTGAAAATAAAATTTATCAAAATTTAGAGAAAAGAATTCCAGAGCGAATCTGTTGAAAGACCAAAAATAAGAAATTCAGAGGTGGTTAAGGCATTAAATTGATTTTTAATAGACAAACCAAAACCTAAGAGGATTATAGACAATGACAATTGCTTTAAATTGTCACAAATATTTTTGAAGCAAAATATCAACATGCTAGGAAAAATATTAAATAAAAAATATTTTTTTTTTTTTTTTTTTTTTTTTTTTTTTTTTTTTTTTTTTTTTTTTTTATTATATATATATATATATATATATATATATATATATATATATATATATATATATATATATATATATATATATATATATATATATATATATATATATATATATATATATATATATAAGGAAATTATTTCTGTCATAAAAATATTTCGACTCTTTTATGAAAGGTTTCATTTGTTTTGATGCTCGGGTCTCAGCTCATTACTTTAATGAAAATCGTCTCCTTCCTTTTTCTTTCTTTTCGAGCTTTGGTATTACATGTAATAAAATTTCTTTACTCTATATTATTGTGCACCATTTTAATTCCTTTGAATAATTTGATGACTAAAAGGGTACGACCGTTTATTACAAAACTGTGGAATAACCATTAATAATCTTAAGAGATTCTCTTGTCATTTTCAAATGCTGGTGTCTTTTCATCCACTTTCTACTTTAATATGTAATATATATATATATTTTTTATTTTTTTTTTTAGTATATTCGAACATATTTTGATTATCAGATTAAAAATTAGCTCCCTTTCTAAACACAAAATGAAAGTAATGAATCGGCATCGGTTTCAAGAATCGGAAGAATCGTTAATTTTCATAGAATCGGAAAAGAAAATTTTCTTCAACTTTTCCGATTCTTTTTCCAATTCTCACACTTCTGGTTATTTTTAAAAATAAAGCATTTTACAAAGTAAATGTCAAATACCAACAATATATATATATATATATATATATATATATATATATATATATATATATATATATATATATATATATATATATATATATATATATATATATATAATATATATATATATATATATATATATATATAGTATATTGTATCAGGGAAATGAAACGCTTCTATACTTGCTGACTACTGTTGGGCAATGACAAGAGACTCCCCAAAAATGAAATTCAAGAGACAAGCGAAGAGAAGACGTTCACGTGATTAAGCCCTTTTATTTGAGGTTTTATGTATCCATAAAATAAGAGTGAGGCC
>SEYY01022436.1:42500-43921 GCA_009176605.1 Armadillidium nasatum
TATATATATATATATATATATATATATATATATATATATATATATATATATATATATATATATATATATATATATATATATATATATATATATATATATATAATATATTATATATATATATATATATATATTATATATATAAGCCCGTTTTGTCCAAATCGATTTTCTTGCACATCTAGGATTTTATTCACGCCTATGAGAACATTCAGTAAATCCAATTACAAATTTTTCCCATGACGCCTAAGTTCTCCCTTTTTGACCTCAAGATAGGAAAAATTGGTCAAAAATTACCATTCGTATAATTATGTTGCTATTTGTTCTGAATTCTTCAATAAACATTTTATTTAGGGAATAAATGAACATTGAATAATGTTCATTTATTCCCTAAATAAGTTGACTGCGATTTATATATATTTCTTTTTTATATTTCAGGTACTAGCATGAGTCAAATGATAACACGGAAGGCAGATAGTCGTGTTGTGTTTGACCCCCCTCTGTAGGAATTGCTAACCATTGAACTTGCCACGCGTCTCTAGATTGCAAGACATTTTCTTTTCTTGGAGGAAAATAAGTATTTTAGTAATAACGATGTCATTCCCCAGTTAAGTGAGGCTCTTGTTGACCTGTGGATTCGAGCTGGGATTCCACCATAGCCACTTAAAAACCTTAAAACAGAGCTGGTGAGACTGAAGGATGAAGGATCTAAAGTATCAAAGCATTGTATTAGTGCGGAGAAAAGCAAGCAGTTTCTGGACAGTTTAAATGAATTGTTTGATATTGCTGCATCAATAAAAGGATCTGCTTGCATGTAACTGAGCAAAAGAAATAAAGATTCCAGCTCGAGAAAGAGACTTTTTAGTTGACCAAAGAACAGTTCGCAGAATGCAAATCAGGAGATTAGACAAAACTGTAACTGGAAGAAAGAGTAGTTGATGAGAAGAAAAGAAGATTCGAGCAGGAATACCTCTTCATCTGATCATGAGGGGACAGAAAGTATATCTGTAGGATTTGGTTACTCTTGGTGTTTGCCGGTCACAACACAAATCCCTACCATTGCGCTAGAGGCAGAGAGTAATGGAGTGTCCAACAGAGCTATAGCAGCTATAGGTACAGTGACACTAGTTGACTATGGTGCTGTTAGTGCAGATGATAAGACCAATGTTATAGATCCTAATAAAATCTGGAGAGCACGAGAAAAGCTAAGAAAAGACCTCACGAAAACACACAGGAAGAAGAATTGGGAATAGTGTTTTTTTAATGACAGGAAAGACAGTACCCTGATCAAAGAAAAGAAAGGCAGTAGGTAGTACAGCAGTAAAAAGATAGAAGATCACTATGTTGTGGTTGGTGAACATGGAACTGTCTACCTTCAACACATTACTGTGGACAGAGGGACAGGTGAGGCTATTGCAGATGGGCTG
>SEYY01022437.1:15000-20000 GCA_009176605.1 Armadillidium nasatum
ACAAAAGTAGGGGAATAAGAATCAGTTACAGAAAGAATCAAGCAAAAGCGCAATAAATAGCAGTTAAAAAGAACTTTAGAAAGGAAACCAACCACATGATTAACAAGCCGATGATCATCACTTGAAAATAAACGTACATACTTATTGATCATAATCTTTTCCCCACAAATTTCCTAAACAGTGACCCTCAATCCAAGACCATTAATATTTACAAATTGAGGCGGTATCAAATTTCCTCGGACAACAGCCAAAGATTTATTCATTTTATTACGGTAACTTTCTTTAAAAACCCACAAAACTTGCGCACTTGTCATGCAAGTCCTTAAGGGCACCAGTGACCAATCCTGGCTCTTTCGGTTAATAATAATAAAACAAAAAAAAACCAAGATTCCTTAAAAAAAAAAAAATAAAATAAAAAAAAAAAAATAAAAAAAATAATAATATAATATAATATAATAATAATAATAATAATAATAATAATAATAATAATAATAATAATAATAATAATAATAATAATAATAATAATAATGATTCAAACCGAAACATTTTTATTTTAGGGTGGGGTAGGTAATTCTCCACTGTAACATACTGGTATTAAAAAGTTATAATTAAAAAAAAATAAAATAAAAAATAATAATAATAATAATAATAATAAATAATAATATAATAATAATAATAATAATAATAATAATAATAATAATAATAATAATAATAATAATAATAATAATAATAATAATAATAGTAATTACAATTTCGAAAGTACAACATCGTACCTATGAAGGAGGATAAACTTTCTTTTAACATAAGAGAGAAAGTAGTAGTAAGATCTTTTTTTGACAGGGTGCTAAACTCATCCCCAGCAGGAGACCTAAAATCCTGTCTGCCATGCATTCATAGTATAGCCGTCACTTATATGAAGGTATCATATTAGTTTTAAAATCTCATAACCGACGTATATTTATATATATTCACTCTCAAATACCTGTATTCACTCTTACACTCACTCTCTCAAAATCTGTAAGTTAAAAATATGCAATCGATTCATGAGATTCATTGCATAATCTTCAATTATATGATGCTTTCCTTTTAAAATTAGAACTTTTCTAAAAAGGATTATATATCTCTGAATTTTATTATTAACGTCGTTTCCCAAGAAACAACTGACTAAGAAATAAATGAAAACTCACTGCTTAGTAGAACTGAGAATATATATATATATATATATATATATATATATATATATATATATATATATATATATATATATATATATATATATATATATATATATATATATATATATATATATATATATATATATATATATATATATATATATATATATATATATATATATATATATATTATATATATATATATATATATATATATATATATATATATATATATATATATATATATATATATATATATATATATATATATATATATATATATAATAGATATATATATATTATATATAAAGTTCACATTTCACAGACATTGTCCTATTCGAGGAGAGGAACTTTTCTAAGGTAGTATGATCCCCAAGTGGTTCGAACCGGAACAACCTGAAGCACGCGAGTAAATCACACTACTGTTTGAGCCACGGTATATATATATATATATATATATATATATATATATATATATATATATATATATATATATATATATATATATATATATATATATATATATATATATATATATATATATATATATATATATATATATATATATATATATATATATATATATATATATATATATATATATATATATATATATATATATATATATATATATATATATATATATATATATATATATATATATATATATATATATATATATATATATATATATATATATATATATATATATATATATATATATATATATATATATATATATATATATATATATATATATATATATATATATATATATATATATATATATATATATATATATATATATATATATATATATATATATATATATATATATATATATATATATATATATATATATATATATATATATATATAGCAAACCAGGGTTGGAAAGATTTTTAAAAAAAAATTATAAAGTTTTTTTTTTTTTTTTTTTTTTTTTTTTTTAATTTTTTTCAATTTTTTTTTTATTTTTATTGTTTTTATTTTTATAGCTACATTTTTTATATATAAGTATTCTCTCTAAATGTCAAATTCGCAAACCAATAATTAAGTTTAATAAATAAACATAATTAATTAATTACATCTTTATTAAGTTATTTAAATTAAAATTTTTAAAAATGTACAAAAAGGTATTTGGTCTATTTTAAATTTTTTTAAAATATAAAAGTGATTAAAATGCGATTGATAGAACCAATTCACATTATTTAAATTTTAAAGAAAACGAGGGAATGATATTATTATATTGAAAAGAGTTTAATGTTTCTGTGTCGTTATTTAAAATTTAATTATTTATTACTATATTATTAGGATAAATATTTAAAAGACATTTTTTTTTTTTTTTTTTTTTTTTTTTTTTTTTTTAGTCTGAACTTTCAACACTTAAATTTTGTAGAAAAATAAAAAATTAATTTTATAATTAGAAGTTTTCGGACATAAGAAAATAGAGAGTTAGAACTTCAATGTAGAGTATTAAATGTTAATGAATTGGTTCGATTGAATCAGTTATTTCATTTAAAAAAAAATTCTTTGAATTTTTCTTTTTTAAAAATCACTTTTAAAAATCAAGTGATTATTTTAATTTGATTTTTATTACACCAACCCTGCTGCATACTGCAGTTTACAAGCTAGGAAAAACAGATCCCATACGAGAACGTTATTTTATATCTCCTCTGGTGAATACCAAATTTAACCAGAGCTGGGTAAAATCCAAATCCAAATGCTCAAATTAAAGGTCAACATGCCCTAATACGCAAGTATTGAAAATGTGCAAGTCAAAGGAATTTGGGAAAATAGAAAAAGAGAGAAATGTTCCAGACTTTACCAGTGGGGTATATGTAAGATTGAGAATAGCGGTTAGGTATTGGGTCTGAGAGCTGTATTAATTTATTTATTTATTTATTACAGTTTTTTTTGCACTCTTGAAATAATTTGAATACTGAAGATCAAGAGACGAAAAAGGTGAAAATTAAGCGAGGTCTCCTGGACGGGAAGACGTTCCTATAAAGTTGTTTTCGATTCAATTTTCTCACTTTGATGATGGTTCAACGGTAAAGCTTCTGGTACGTTAGTTCTTAAATTTAACACACGGTGGTTCGACCCTAAACTTGCACACACACACACACACATACACACGCACATTACTATATATAAATATATATATATATATATATATATATATATATATATATATATATATATATATATATATATATATATATATATATATATATATATATATATATATATATATATATATATAGTCTATCATACACTGAGACTGTTGTATTTGTTCTATTTGATAAGAATACTTTTCTCGAAGAAATTACCTTTCTCAGTATGATTTCTATTTTTTAATTTTTCTATTACTAATTTGCATGTTTCTTGATAACATCAACCACCATAAAATTTTATATGATAATCCTAAACGTTTTGTCAATACTCATCAATTCAGCATACATACACTGAATCTTTTGCCTATTGTAATATCTATTATGTAAGTCTACTACAAATGAATATGCGAACTTTCACACTTATATAATTCTTTTCAGACTATTCCAACATCTCTCAACCAGGGAATTCAGCCATCAAGAAATAACTCTAATCTATATATATATATATATATATATATATATATATATATATATATATATATATATATATATATATATATATATATATATATATATATATATATATATATATATATATATATATATATATATATATATATATATATATATATATATATATATATATATATATATATATATATATATATATATATATATATATATATATATATATATATATATATATATATATATATATATATATATATATATATATATATATATATATATATATATATATATATATATATATATATATATATATATATATATATATATATATATATATATATATATATATATATATATATATATATATATATATATATATATATATATATATATATATATATATATATATATATATATATATATATATATATATATATATATATATTATATATTATATATTTTATATAACTAAAATTTGGTAATTTTTGTACTCAAATTTACACTTAAAATTATGATAATCCTTCTCTCGTACTTCTAAATTGCTTGAACTGTATTTTATCTTTTCTAATATCCCTCTTCCTTCTCTTGTTATTGTCTTGTCTATTTATTTATTCTCCTTTATTTGTTCTATTTCTTATTTTCTTTGATATTATTGCATAGGAATGGGTTCAAAACTTTTTCCATAATTCACACAATCTGTTTTAACAAGTGATATTTTTAAACTTTAATTTACTGATGTTAGTCTGATATTTGTACTTTATTAACTTTTGTTTTTGTTTTTTTCATATATTATTTATTTACTGATTATATAGTGAACAAACAAATACGATACTTTCATACAAATATTATCAATGCAATCTGAAATTTAATGTTTTCTTCGAATTTATTTTCTTTTTAAAGGATTTAGTTCCCAAGGAGCCTTCCAATTTCTTATATTATATATATATATATATATATATATATATATATATATATATATATATATATATATATATATATATATATATATATATATATATATATATATATATATATATATATATATATATATATATATATATATATATATATATATATATATATATATATATATATATATATATATATATATATATATATATATATATATATATATATATATATATATATATATATATATATATATATATATATATATATATATATATATATATATATATATATATATATATATATATATATATATATGTCAAAATAC
>SEYY01022437.1:30000-32500 GCA_009176605.1 Armadillidium nasatum
AGTCAAACTCAAGATTTTCGGAACTTCTCTGAGAATCTACCATTTTGGAATTTTGAAGTGAAGTTACCATAAATATAATGACTTTTAAATTTCGTAATGCTCTTAAGTGACATGAGTTCTTATGTTTCTTTTATTTACACCATAATAATTAAATAATAATTTATTGTAAATCATAAAAAATGGATGAAAGCTACTTATATAATGTGTTGATGTTCAACTGTTTGGACATCATGTGTCAAATTCAAAGTATAATACACATTGAAAACGATATAGTATATAGTATATAGAAGTCTTATATACTAATTTTTGGCTTCAACACGGAAAGTAACAAATGGGGGAAGATTTATTACTTAGAATCATTTAATTAAAAAATAAATACACTGTCGTTCCATTCACTTTACTATATTGTATGTCTTAATTTATTAGATTTTTATAATTGTTTTTGAATACGACTGCAAATAATAATTATTTTGTAAGCCGAAGTTTCGTTTAAAATACCAACTGCCTTTCAAACTTATATTGCACTGCAATTATGAGCTCGTCAAAAAGTTAGGTGTTCTTGGATACCCTTTTGGTTACTTCTTACCATCTGTTTGTTGATCTTTATTCATACTTACACTCTAATGAATAGGGCAAACATAAATCACAATCAGCAGAATACTTAAACTGTTAAGAAAAGAAAGATCTCTTCATGTTAATGGAATATCCTTAATTTCAGTATGTAAAATTTCTTCTATTTATTTGTGTTACCATAAAAATAGACAGCTTGCATTCTTTATAAAATTGACAGAATGTAAATAATAATAATTTTAACAATAATAATTAATTCCTAAAAATAATTTTTCCTCTTCCTCTTTTGCGGATATATATATATATATATATATATATATATATATATATATATATATATATATATATATATATATATATATATATATATATATATATATATATATATATATATATATATATATATATATATATATATATATATATATATATATATATATATATATATATATATATATATATATATATATATATATATATATATATATATATATATATATATATATATATATATATATATATATATATATATATATATATATATATATATATATATATATATATATATATATATATATACATATACATATAGATAGGTTTGAATCGAGTTTTAACAAAAATAACTTGAAGTCATTTCCTTACCAAAAAAAATAAATAAATAAATAAATAAAAAAATTAAAAAAATTAAAAAAAAAAAAAAATTTTTTTTTTTGTGTTTAAAAAAGAATCAAACTTCATATTATGTACTTTCACTGGTTCTTTAGTTAATATGATATTATCATATTTTAATATTTAGAAAACTTGTTTCTTTATTAATTTTTTTTTTTTTTTTTTTTTTTAATTTTTTTTTTTTTATTTATTATATATATATATATTATATATATATATATATATATATATATATATATATATATATATATATATATATATATATATATATATATATATATATATATATATATATATATATATATATATATATATATATATATATATATATATATATATATATATATATATATATATAATATATATATATATATATATATATATATATATATATATATATATATATATATATATATATATATATATATATATATATATATATATATATATATATATATATATATATATATATATATATATATATATATATATATATATGTAATAATAATAATAATAATATAATAATAATAATAATAATAATAATAATAATAATAATAATAATAATAATAATAATAATAATAATAACTGTTTTTTTAAGTTTTAAAATCAGCATTTTTTAATAGATAATTTTGCTCCTTTATTTAGCTTATTAAAAATATTTATTACAGCTAAAGATATTTTTATTAATATTATTGTAAAATTAATAAAAAATTTGAATTTTTTATGATTCCGATTTTCGTTCGAAATTTTCAGATATTTTTGAAAATTAAAAATAAGGAAAAATTTTAAATAAAAAATTAGGAAAACTGCTTATAATTATTAAAACAAAAATTTATTAAATATTTCGGGAAACATTTAATTTTAAATAATTACAAATGTAAAATAAGTGGATTTTTATTGTTATTTAATTTAGGATATATAAATTTTACAAAGCGGCAAAATACGTTCCAATATACCTGACGGATATTCGTTCGCAAGTTTACAGTCGGGAAGGAAGTTCGTTCCTATTAAGCTGGAAATAAATATTTATATAAAATGGAGATATTTCAAAAATCTCTATTTTGAATAAAAAAGAGAATAAAAACATTGAGAAGGGGCATTGAATTGTGATTGGCTGAATCTGAGATGATCTCCATTTTATATAAATATTTATTTCCAGCTTAATAGGAACGAACTTCTGTTCACGACTGCACACGGATACGTGTAAAGCCATCATTATATGGACATGGATTCCTTCAAAGAGAAAAAAGCTTTATCCTCT
>SEYY01022437.1:37500-42500 GCA_009176605.1 Armadillidium nasatum
TTTGTAAGATCTTAATTTAGTCATCACCTGTTTTCTGGCTTAACAGCTTCTTTTAAGATTGGTTTTAATTTAATTTATTATAACTACATTTATAAGATACTATAATGTGTTATTTATGTCATTAGGCCACTTAGTAAATACATTGCCTAATATTTTCATCATTGCTTTTATTAAATAATGAGAAAATTTATGTTTATTAAATTTTTTTATGTGTTTCTTTTACCTTTGATATCATCAAAAATTCAATCAGATAAAATCTTATGAATAAAGATTTTAAGTTTAGGAATTTTGAAATTGAAAAGAATGAAAGAATCTGAATTCAAGAATGCTATCTTATTTTAATACTTAATGTAGATTTTCTTATTAAAGTTTTTAACGTGGATTATTTTACTTAGGTACTTAATTATTATTATTATTATTATTATTATTATTATTATTATTATTATTATTATTATTATTATTATTATTATTATTATTGTTTTTGTTTAGTCAAGAATAAGACCACCTTCCTTATCATGTTCTTGCATAACAATGTTGTTAATATGTTAAGAGAGTTTAATAACATCATTCACTTTGTTTATTATTATTATTATTATCATTATTATTATTATTATTATTATTATTATTATTATTATTATTATTATTTATTATTATTATTATTATTATTATTATTTATTATTATTATTATTATTATTATTATTTTGATTATTATTATTATTGTTATTTTTATTGTTATTATAATTATCCTTATAATTATTATTATTATTATCATTATTATTATTATTATTATTATTATTATTATTATTATTTATATTATTATTATTAATTTTATTATCATTGTAATTATAATTATTTATTATTATTACTATTACTACTTATTATAATTATTATTATTATTATTATTATTATTATTATTATTATTATTATTATTATTATTATTATTATTATTATTATTATTATTATTATTATTATTATTATTATTATTATTATTATTATCATTATTATCATAATTTAGAAAATATTTATTTAGTAACTACAGATTTAAAACAAATTAAAATAAACCAATTGTAAATAAAGGATTATGGCAGATATTTATGGACAATGTTCCTTTTTAAAGCAAAGGAGAAAGTTAAAAATTTAAAATGTTATAAATTAAAGAAGAAAAGCTCCAAGGAAAACGATCGAACAACAAAAAAATAAGGTATACTTGGAAAAATAAAACGATAAAACTGTCTATGGCAACTCAGCTACAAAATACCGCCAACCGAGGTATTTAAAAATAAAAATAATTTTGATAATGCTAAAAAAAAAAATTTTAAATATAAAATAAATTAATTTGAATAGATACAAGAACTATTGAAATTCATGTAAAGTCTGTATGTTTTTTGTATATTTTTTTTTTTTTTTTTTTTTTTAAAGTTCACATTTACGGGCATTGCCCTATTCGAGGAGAGGAACTTTTATAGTATTACCTAGGATCAATGGAATCGAACCGGCGCCCTAAGCACGTGAGTCAATACCCTTATTTTTATTTTACAGCAATACAATAATATTTTATATATTTGGGATTAATTTCAGATGAATTAATACTAAATCATTCACATTCAAATTTACTTTATTATATTATTAAAAGTTTCAATATTGTAAATGACTAAAATCTATACCGATTTTTTCAATTAATTTTTTCCCCCCTACTGATTACCAGAGTAATTACAAGTAAAAATTTTATTATTTTCAGATCTATGTTAATAAATGGTACTATGTTCTTTCTCTACTTACATGATAATCAGTCTGATAAATTAGACGTGAAAAATCAATTGTATAACTTATAATTTATAATTTAACACTCCGAAGAATCGCTACAGGGGATGAATTAAACCACATTACTGACTTTATTATTATTATTATTATTATTTATTATTATTATTATTATTATTATTATTATTATTATTATTATTATTATTATTATTATTATTATTATTATTATTATTATTATTATTATTATTATTATTATTATTATTATTATTATTATTATTATTATATATTATCATCATCATTATAATTATTATTATTATTGTTATTATTATTATTATTATTATTATTATTATTATTATTATTATTATTATTATTATTATTATTATTATTATTATTATTATTATTATTATTATTATTATATTTTATTATTATTATTATTATTATTATTATTTATTATTATTATTATTATTATTATTATTATTATTATTATTATTATTATTATTATTATTATTATTATTATTATTATTATTATTATTATTATTATATATTATTATTATCATTATTAGTATTATTAATATCATTATTGCTATTATTTTTATTTTTATTTGTAGTAGAATAGTATTATAAATATTATTATTGTTTTCTTTCTTCTTTCTTCTTCTTCTTTTTTATTTTTTTATTATTATTATTATTATTATTATTATTATTATTATTTTATTTATTTTTATTTTATTAAAATTAAATTTAAATTATTTGGTAATTTTAAAAATAAAAAAAATAAAATAAATTTTTATTTTATTTAAAAAAAAAAAAAAAAAAAAAAAAAAAAAAAAAAAAAAAAAAAATTACATCTCTGGTCCTGTTGAAAAAGCTGTCGAACTTAATATACCATTTGAATTAGTTTTAATTAAGAGAACTCGAAAAATTATTATTTTACAAATAGATCAGAATATTCTTTTACGTTTTCACAATGAATCCATGAATTACATGCTAAGGATGCTGACTCAGTTCCTCGTAGTTACTTTTAATGGGATTAAATTAGTTCACAGTATGAAAATAATAATTCTCAATTAAAATACTTTTACTACTACTAATACTGATACTTTTATTAATTATATTGTTAATAAAACTCTTATTATTTATTATTATTATTATTATTATTATTATTATTATTATTATTATTATTATTATTATTATTATTATTATTATTATATATTATTATTATTATTATTATTATTATTATTATTATTATTATTATTATTATTATTATATATTATTATTATTATTATTATTATTATTATTATTATTATTATTATTATTATTATTATTATTCATTTATTTTCATTATTATTATTATTATTATTATTATTATTATTATTATTATTATTATTATTATTATTACTCGTATTATTATTATTATTATTATTATTATTGTAACTACTACTATAACTACTGCTTTTAATGAAACTTTAACTGTATTTCTTAATTACCAAATAATCTCCTGAATAATTAAGGAAGAATTACTGATTCAAATATTAGGAGAAATTATCCTCCTAAAAATAGGATAATAAATAGATTATATTAAGCTTTAATGATACTTAAAAGAAATGATAACAATTCAAATATAGTAATCACTTTTTTTTTTTTTTTTTTTTCAGAAATTATTTCTATTTTAAAGCTACTTCATTGCGTATTCTAAAACAAAAGAAAACCGGTTCGTAATATATATATATATATATATATATATATATATATATATATATATATATATATATATATATATATATATATATATATATATATATATATATATATATATATATTGTATAATAATAATATATAATAATAATAATAATAATAATAATAATAATATATATAATAATATAATATATAATATAATAATATATAATATATAATATATATAATATATATATATATATATATATATATATATATATATATATATATATATATATATATATATATATATATATATATATATATATATATATTATATATATATATATATATATATATATATATATATATGAAAGAGACATGTGATAACATTATGAAAGAAAATAAGAATTAAATTTAAAGGTCAAATAAATAAAAAACTTTTTTAAATTTCTTTTGAAATTTGTTTGTTTACTACAAGGAAAAACCTGTGAAAAATTAAATATAACAATGAAAAGAGAATTTTAAAATTTTGAAATTTATAAACGTGAGAATAAATCATAAAACATCATTTTTTAATCTTCGTTTGTGCTTCAAACTGTCCATCAAAACAATTTCTCGAAAAATAAATATTTGCTAAAATGATTAAATCCATGTTTATCAATCAACCATTTTGAAAATAAAATAAGATATAAATTGCTCAGTTTTGATGAATCAGCTTTCGAGACAGAAAACCTTTTGATAATAATTATTTTCATTTTTCATTTCGATTTAAAAAAAAAAAAAAAAAAGTAAATTTAAAAGCAAATTAATAAAAAAATATTAAAAATTTTTAGAAAATTTGTTGTGAAGCACCAAAAGTTTGAGACAACGTTCCTGTTAAAAGAAGATTAATATTAGAGGCAAAATAGGCTCATCTACTTGAACACTTATTATAAAAGATGAAGAAAATACAAAAAGAAATCACACTTTATAAGGATCATAAACGATAAGAACAAATACAAATAAATCAAATTAGTCATTTATCTAAGAATGTGAAAAAAATAATACTCATACCACATTATAAATATATATACTATCGTATATACAGTAGGTCGGATGAATAGGAAGATGCAAGACAAAACGGGGATAAGCCCTTTTACATTTGACTTTAAATTCAAACTTCAACGACTTTTTGCAAGCTATTTTCTTATGAAAGTAGAGTCCTATTTTAAACAAAAAAAATTGCCACGTCGTTAATTAAACAATGTTTTTCAACAAATATTATCATTTTTTCTGTAAAACATTTTATCAAGAAAATAAATAGAGATAAAGATAAAAATATTTGTGATCATTAACATAACCCTTTGTTATTGACGAAGCCATTTTATAATTTATTATACTGTTGGTGGCAATAATATAGATTCTTGATTGTCCTAAATTTATAGCATTGACCTAAATTACTAAGTTATATTTTTACTAAATCAACCTAACATCTTACATTTATTTCGATAAAACCGTAATTTCATCAACATTCTCGGTCGTATTATAATTTTGACTTTGATGAACAGCACCTCTCTTCTTCTAGA
>SEYY01022437.1:47500-55000 GCA_009176605.1 Armadillidium nasatum
TAATAATAATAATAATAAAAATAAAAATAATAATAACAATAAAATAATGATAACAAAATGACAATAATAATAACAATAAAATAATGATGAAAAAATGATAATAATAATGACAACAAAAACAAAAATAATAAAAATAATAGGACTGGCATGCATAATAACTACAAAAATAAAATCAAAAATAATAAACGGAATAGGAAAAACAACCAAAATAAAATAACAAATAAAAAAGATTATAAAAATGACAAAAATCCAAAAAATAGTAATAAAAATAAAAATTAATATACCAAAAACAAGCCCAATAAAAGCAATAATAAAAATAAAAGTGATTATGTTAATTTTGGTATGTTAATTTTTATTTTTATTACTATATTTTGCGTTTTTTTCATTTTTATAATCATTTTTATGGTTTTTTATTTTATTAGGGTTGTTTTCTTATCATCATTGCTATACCGTTTATTATTTTTGGTTTTATTTTTGCAATTATTATTGATGCCAGTCATTATTTTTGTTTTTGTTGTCATTGTTATTGTCATTTTCGTTATCATTATTATTATTATTATTATTATTATTATTATTATTATTATTATTATTATTATTATTATTATTATTATTATTATTATTATTATTATTATTATTATTATTATTATTATTATTATTATTTAATTTTTGTTCATCTTTCATTATCGGTATTGATTTTTATTAGTCCATTTCTAATTTTAATTATTTTATCTTTTAGTTTTTATTCTGCTAATTATATGAATATGGGTTTGTGCTTTTATATTTTTTTGTTTTATTTCTCATCAACCAACAACAAGCTTTTAAATTTTTAATGTCACTTAATTCTTGTGATTTCCAGTCTGTTCTTCCGTTAAGACGTTCTCATGAGTTGTGGTGTGTTTTTACCGAATACTTTTTGTTCTTTTGGAAAAATTTTAATATTTTTATTTTTTGTGTATTAATTATTTAATTATTTATTTTTTATTTATTTATTTTTTTAATTTCATTTTAGCTGAAGATGAATCCCTGTGATTCGAAACGTCCGAATAAAATATGTTCATTTTGCGTTGGCCTTAATTTTCATCAGTAAAATTAGATATCCTAGAAATAAATCACTAGCTCAAATTATATATATATATATATATATATATATATATATATATATATATATATATATATATATATATATATATATATATATATATATATATATATATATATATATCGATTTCAATATATGCATATATTTTCAATGTATCGAACAACTTTTCATGAATTTATTTACATCGATATATCGATATTATTTTTTTCACATGGAATCTTCTGTATATTTTTTTTTTCATTCTTTAAAAACTCAGAGCAATTTTTCAACCAATTTTATCTGTTATGCTTAAGCAAGATATTTGAAAGTTACATGTGTGCACCTTTAAAAACGTTCACACATGTTTGTTTATTAAATAAATAAATCATTGTCGAAATACGTTTGTTCATTCAATATATGTTACTAACCTGTCATGCTTATTTATATTGTTACTATCATTCGAACCAAATTTTCAAAATTTAATGAACTAAGTTAGAAGTTTGGTCATTTATATGCAAAGAAAGAAACTGTAATGATTAATCAGAGAATCTTTTGTAGAATATTGACGTGAAGTCAATCATATAATAGTAGGTAACCTTAATTGGCTTCATGTTGTTACATCAATTGTAAGACTGGGGGATAAATATAGGAATATGACAATATTCAATTCAAGCCTCTCCCTATATTAATATTCTTGACTTTCCTAATATATATATATATATATATATATATATATATATATATATATATATATATATATATATATATATATATATATATATATATATATATATATATATATATATATATATATATATATATATAATATTATATATATTTTATATATATATATATATATATATATATAATATATATATATATATATATATATATATATATATATATATATATATATATATATATATATATATATATATATATATATATATATATATATATATATATATATATATATATATATATATATATATATATATATATATATATATATATAATAACGCCACCGCTCATGAGCCCTTTTTCAAGAGGGGCAATATATATATATATATATATATATATATATAATATTATATATATATATATATATATATATATATATATATATATCAATGGCCCACGTGTTCTTTTCGGAAGATTTATAGAACAAGATTTTTATTTCCCTTTTTATTTCCAAGTTTGGTCATTTATATGCAAAGAAAGAAACTGTAATGATTAATCAGAGAATCTTTTGTAGAATATTGACGTGAAGTCAATCATATAATAGTAGGTAACATTAATTGTCTTCATGTTGTTACATCATTGTAAGACTGAGGGATAAATATAGGAATATGACACTATTTTTTTTTAGCGAGATTAGTTTTTACTTTGAAAGGAATCCGTCTAAATTATACATTGTCGAAACTAGTAAGAGGACCTTGGGACAACTTACCTATGATATTTTTTTGTATGTCTAATTGAAACAATGAAATTAAGGCTGTTTTTAATGCATCAAAAACTCGGCTCCTTCATCTATCTACTCGTCAAAATCTTCCATACTACTAAAACATTTTCTTTGATAACCCACAATTCAAGCCTCTCCTGATATTAATATTCTTGACTTTCCTTTTTTCTTGAAATTTCTTGTATAAGCCTCTCATAATTTAATTCATTAAACAAGATTCCATGAGATTAGATTTTTTGAGATGTCTTCAGAATTTCTTTATATAGCCAACCATAATTGCTTGCTCTGCATAAAGGTGGAATTCGTATCCGTATTTTTTTTTTTTAGTTCGAGAAAGGCTGTAAAATAATAATAATGCTAAAAAACATTTAAAAAAAAGCATACAAATCCTCAAAATTTACAGATGAGCACAGATGCAAAGTTTAAAGTGAGGAAATTAATCTGGCAGGAAACACTGAAGATAGAAAAGAATTCCACATAACATACTTGGCTGGAAAGAAGGAATCACCTCAGCGAACAAGCTTTAAGTTGTCATGTCCACTCTTATTCAGGCACATATTTAGACACTGTACCCTTTGGGTAATTAGTGCTTCGTAAAGGTGGTAAAATACTAGTAGTCACTTGCCGCTGTAATACCTATTAGAAAAGAGACAAAGCTCCAAAGTCACGTAGAAAAAAAGAAAGGGTCAAGTGAATTGGAAAGTACATATCAGTTCATAATCATTTTGGCTTTTGATTCGGCCCTGTCTAGAAAGATGAAACCGGAGCCCTCCCAAATATGGGAGCAGTATTTCATACAAGAACGAATAAGACCCTTGCAAAGTTGGAATAGCTGCTATGAGTGAAAAAAATCTCGCAGTCTAAACAAAACCAGAAGCTTGTCTGAGGCTGCCCTTTGTAAAGGAGAGTGATGGAAAAGTTTGACAGGGAGAAAGGGAATGACGAGGGTGTGTTATGTTAAGGGAATTGATAAGGTGAAAATCCTCAAGTTTCACTCTTTCAAGAAACTCTGTGTAAATAGGACCACCTTTGATGTATTCCTTTATTCTATAAAAAGATGGACGACACCCTTATACATAAGCAAACAGCCGGGTATGGTGGGGGATATTTTGAAATAGCTCCCAGAACACCCAATCCCTTTGAAGCTGGATTAATGATTAAAACGTTTTAAACATTCTTAGAGGGTTTACCAGAAGAGAAACACCAAGAATGTTAATACCAGAAAAAGTTTGAGTTGAGTTTTCAAAAAAGTTTCTGTAGCTGTGTGGGGGAGATTATGTCGAGTGTAATGATGAAGAACTGAGTTTGTCAGGCATTTTAATGACAGAAAGGTCATTCATTAAAAGTATAAAAAAGAGTTGTGGTTAGGAAAAACCATAGGAATATCACAACGGAAATATTTAAAGTGTAAATAACAGATATCTACAACGGAAACTATAGAAAGACCTGAAATAAAAATCAGGATGATGGATAGATAAAGAAAGAAGTGGACTGAAATAAAAGAAATGTGTCATTCCCAGCGACGCAGCAAAGATTAATCCGACATGTCAAGAAATAGAGTACCAAGAATCAAAGAGAGGAAAAAGAAGATTAACCGAAGTGTTCCTTATGGAAAATCTTTCCAAACCTTTCTGTGGATTATATATCGGAAAGGTAAGGGAAAGA
This sequence comes from Armadillidium nasatum, assembly GCA_009176605.1. Lineage (NCBI taxonomy): Eukaryota > Metazoa > Arthropoda > Malacostraca > Isopoda > Armadillidiidae > Armadillidium > Armadillidium nasatum. Next base: position 51,706 of record SEYY01022437.1, read on the forward strand.
CTGAGCTTTAAAGAGATAGGACGATTGTTAAAGGGCTTGATGTGGTTCACTTTCTCCGTTAAAGGTTGAGAGAGTGCACATATTTAGCAGAAATGGTGGGTTGAAGTTTAAAAGTAGAAACAAAATGGTTTAATCAAAGCATGATGGTAGCTAGGAAGCACTCTGTTACATATATATATATATATATATATATATATATATATATATATATATATATATATATATATATATATATATATATATATATATATATATATATATATATATATATATATATATATATATATATATATATATATAATATATAATATAATTTTATATATTATATTATATTATATATATTATATATAAATATATATATATATATATATATATAAATATATATATATATATATATATATATATATATTATATATATATATATATATATATATATATATATATATATATATATAATATAATAATTATCATTAATAATAATAAAATATTTAAAAAAAAAAAAAAAAAAAAAAATAAAAAAAATTTTTTCACTAAATTTGGACATGAAAATTTTTCTTCAAATAAAACGAAATTTGTGGGTAAGAACTTTTATTGAATTATTTCTTTATTCTTTTATATATATATATATTATATATATATATATATATATATATATATATATATATATATATATATATATATATATATATATATATATATATATATATATATATATATATATATATATATATATATATATATATATATATATATATATATATATATATATATATATAATATATTTATAGTTTTCTTTATTAAATGTATACAAAGTTTTTACTTTTATTAATATTATCCAATATAAAATTATTAATTTTGAATTAAAATATTTAGCCTGGAATTAAAAATTTAAATAGTTTTGCTTTTTGAATACAATTATCATTTAAAATCAAAATAACTGCGAATAAAGTATTACTTCTAATTATTGAATATCTTTTTTTTGCTAAGCCTGAAATCTTTTTACAATGATTCATTAAATTTTATCCACGCATTATTCAACCAACGGGAAGGTCTGGGATTGTGCCACCACCAACTGGAAGGTCTGGGATTACGCCACCACCAACTGGAAGACCTGGAACTAAACCACCTGTGCCAGGAGCTGTAGTAGAAGTAACTGGGCCTGCACTATTAATATTTCTTTGTGCATCTGTCAGCATTTGAGTAGCAATAAAAGTGATCTGCTGAAATTGATCAGTAAAGATACGAGGATCAAAGGGAATAACACCATCGTTGTTCTGAACATATCTTTCGTAGCTGTCGAGCATTCTTTCGATATTATCGATACACCGAGGAATTAATCTCTTCACAGTGTTTATCAATGTTTCCAAAGGTGTGATTGAATTAGATGAATGAACGACTTTAAAAAATCTCGCCTGCATTTCTGAATCTGGTGAAGATTTTTGAGTATCCTGCAGTCCGAATAATTGCTTAGAAAAGGTGTTACCATCACTAAATAATAGTTTTGCTTCTCGGTTGCCTTCCACGTCATTCATTTCCTTCGTCTGAAGATCTTCAGCCATAGAAGGACTCAAGGATGACATAAGGAAAGCCAGGGACAAAAGGAAGATCATTTTTGCTGAATGAAAATTCGAAATTCTGAAAATTAAAATTCTATCATGTAAAGAAGTGATAAACCAATATATATATATATATATATATATATATATATATATATATATATATATATTATATATATATATATATATATATATATATATATATATATATATATATATATATATATATATATATATATATATATATATATATATATATATATATATATATATATATATATATATATATATATATATATATATATATATATATATATATATATATATATATATATATATATATATATATATATATATATATATATATATATATATATATATATATATATATATATATATATATATATATATATATAGAGAGAGAGAGAGAGAGAGAGAGAGAGAGAGAGAGAGAGAGAGAGAGAGAGAGAGAGAGAGAGAGAGAGAGAGAGAGAGAGAGAGAGAGAGAGAGAGAGAGAGAGAGAGAGAGAGAGAGAGAGAGAGAGAGAGAGAGAGAGAGAGAGAGAGAGAGAGAGAGAGAGATTGACTCACGTGATTGAAAGCTGTGATTCGATCAAACAGATGATCGTAAGATGAAACTTCTTGGAAGATCCCCCTCCGAGAAAAAGTTAATGTCTCTTAGGGGAAAACCTAAAAATAAAAAGAAAATAATGGAATGGTTATGTCGTCTCTGGTTAGAAAAGATTAGCAACTCCTATGTAAATCGTCTTTTTTTTTTTTTTTTTTATTTTTTATTTTTTTTTTTTTTTTTACTATCATTCACGGGTTAGCTTTTTCTATGAGAAAGTCTATAACATGATAAAATATATCATAGTAAAAGAGTTTCAGACTTTATTAGTTGAGTGTATGTATGAATGAGTACAGATATCAAGTGAAGAAATAGTCAAAGGATGAGGCAGTGAGGAAAGGTTGGTTGCCGAGTCTTTCTTCAGAGAGAGATCAGAAGAGCAGTGTTTGTTGTAATACACTGCAAAAAATTGTCCTAACGAATCGTTAGGACAAGTATCAAAAATGTCACAGCAAAATTTTCAATAGAAAAAAGACATGTTAAGCATAACAATGTCGCTTCACCGATTTATTTTCTAAAAAGAAAATAACAGAATAGTAATTTGTTGTGACATTTTTGCCACTTGTCCCAACGATTCGTTAGGACAATTTTTGTAGTGTAGCGATGGTTTTAGGATAGTGCTGAAACGGTTTGATTGTCATAAAGAGAATAGATTTAGTAGACGAGAGTTGTGGTATTAAGAAGAAATAAAACCTTTAGAATTCTCTCTTTTTATAAGGACTGGGTGACTGTTACCATCCTAGACATGTGATGCATAATTCACAAACTTTTACTAGCATCACGTCTTATATATATATATATATATATAATATATATATATATATATATATATATATATATATATATATATATATATATATATATATATATATATATATATATATATATTAGGGATGGAGTGAAGTATCGGTATCGGTATCGGTATCGGCAAGTATCGCCATATTTTCCGATACCGGTATCGGTATCGACCTTTTCAGTATCGGTATCGGTATCGGCAAAATTTTTGGATAAGAGTAAAGTATCGGTATCGGTATCGGTAGTAGTATCGGCATATTTTCCGTTACCGATACCGGTATCGGTATCGGTATTTTTAGGTATCGGTATTTTCGGT
>SEYY01022437.1:67500-102500 GCA_009176605.1 Armadillidium nasatum
TACAGGTGAGACGGGAGAGCCATCGAAGAGGATAGGAAAGTTAGGAGGTGTTTTTGAGAGGGAGATGTGAAGAAGTTGAGTTTTTAAAGAGTTGAATTTCACAAGGTTGCTATGACCCCACCGGGAAATTCCCATCCAGATCGGCAAGAATAGAATCGGAAAGTTGAAGACGAGAAGCAACTCTAGAAGCAAAAGAGGGAGCAGATTTGAAATGAGTAGAAGAATGTAGAGTTGAATCATCAGCATAAGAGTGAACAGAGTTAGAAGTGCAGTGGAGAAGATCGTTAATGAAAAGTAAGAATAAGGTTGGAGATAAAACAGAACCCTGAGGAACACCACAGTTGACAGAAAAGGAGGAAGAGGTCGCTCCATCTACAACTGCCGAAATGGAACGATCTGAGAGAAAACTAGACAAGAGTAAGCAAAGAGAAGGAGGAAACCCAAAGGAAGGGAGCTTAGAGAGCAGTGACGCATGCCATACCCGGTCGAAAAGCCTTGGATATGTCAAGCGCCACCACACAAGACTCCCCGAAGTCCCTAAGGGCAGAAGACCATAGATCAGTAAGATAGGAAAGTATGTCACCAGTTGACCTCGAGCGACGAAAGCCATACTGGTGATCAGAGAGAAGAGAATGAGACTCCAAATGATCCAGGAAATGAGAGTTGAGGAGAGTTTCAAAAATTTTAGATAGAACACAAGTGAGAGCTATAGGTCGATAGTTAGAAGGGTCAGAGCGGCTACCTTTTTTCGGGATCGGCTGAACAAACGCACGCTTCCAGCATAGAGGAAAAGTATTAGTATTAATTAAGGCATAGAGAGTAGAGCTGAACGAGGACAGGGGCCAACTCGGAAGCACACTCCCTCAGAACACGAGGGGGAATGCCATCCGGGCCACTGGCCTTCCTGACGTTCATAGATTTCAGGATCCCATGCACCCGATCATGAGTAATTATAGGTAGAGGCATGGGACACCTGAGAGGAGAAGGAGTAGGAGGAGGGATGCCAGAATCGAGCAGGGTGGAATTAGATGAAAAAAGGAGGCCGAAGAGATTAGCCTTTTCAGAAGGAGTATTAGCTACAGAACCATCAGAGCGAATAAGAGGAGGAAAGGCAGATTTACAGAAGTTGTTAGAGATATTTTTGACAAGAGGCCAGAAATTTTTATCAGTAGGAGAGCCATGGAGGTCAGCGCACTTCCTTTTAATGAAAGTACGCTTAGTCCGTCGAAGAACATCCCTGCAACGATTCCGAGCTGAATGAAAATTAGCAAGAGTGATAGGAGAAGGAGAGTTTTTCCATTCACGATAAGCATTGTCTCTCTCCCGGAAGGGCAAGAGAACAATTGCCATCGAACCATGGATTTTGAGGAGAAAAAGATTTAGTTGAAGATGGAATGAATCTGCCCATCCCTTCAAGGATTACTGCCCCTACCTTTTCAGCAGAGACAGAAGCGTCCCCCGAGACAAAGCAAGATTCACTCCAATGATAGTTAGCAAAGAAGCGGCGCATTGCCCCCCAATTAGCCCGATTAAAGTGCCAGAAAGTACGTTTAGGGCATGGTGGAGCTGTTGGAGAGAAAGCATTATAACTTAAGAGCTATAAGATTATGGTCAGAGTTACCAATAGGAGGGAAAATGGTGTATTTATAACTAGAAGGAGTAGTGGTGAAGCATAAATCAAGTGTATTCAAGAATTGGTTAGGACGATCTGGAATGTGTGTGGGTTCCCTAATCAACTGCTCCAGATCGTTAAGAATGCTGAATGATTGGCCTCCCTCCCACCTGTATCAGTATGAGAGGAACCCAACCACTCAGTGTGGTGTACGTTGAAATCCCCTAAATAGAGGACTTCAGCATTTGGATGAGAAGAAGTGACAGTCTCGTGAGTAGTAGTAAGATATTGAAAAAAAACTGGAAAATCTGTTCCATTAGGGGAGCAGTAGCAGAAACACAAGATAATTGTAGTAGTAGGAAGACAGATTTTAAGCCATAAAACATCGAAATTAGGAGATTCTAGATTTACGAGACGTGTCACAGGAGTGTTAATGTTAATATAGGCACAGACTCCACCATTTAGACGGAAATTGTGAAAAAAGTTGTAGTTAGAGACATTAAGATTGCTAGAGAAAGAATCCCTGTCCAGCTGGGTCTCAGACAGAAGTAAAAGGTTAGGAAGAGAGGTAGTGAGGTAATGTTCAACAGACGCGAAATTAGATCGAAGGCCACGAACGTTAGCAAAGGTAATAGAAAGCCCCCTTCTACGCCCATCCCCACGAACACTCAATTAGGCATTTAAAAAAAAAAAAAAAAAAAAAAAATATATATATATATATATATATATATATATATATATATATATATATATATATATATATATATATATATATATATATATATATATATATATATATATATATATATAGTTATGGTTGGCAAAGCAACGAAATTTTCTACAATTTTCCAGAGATCTTGCTGCAGCATCGCTAGTAATTATTTTCTCTCTTGTAATTTTATAACCACAACATTCCTCACCACACCTATATATTTTTGCACTCTCACCTCTCCAGGACACTGAAATTGTGTGCCACACCACACCACACTGCACTGGACTAAATTGAGCGAGTCAAGCACCCAACTCTATCCCACCACAAAGGTCCGTCAACCATTTTTAATATAGGTAGAGCAAATAAAGAGAAATTTATGGTATTTTAACACTTCTTCAACGGCATCATAGTCGAATGAATCGTACCTTTAAACGTGTAAAATATTTTAATCATCTGCTAAGTTAACTGAAAGTACTGAATTCAGCAACTGAAATTAATTATGTAAAATAAAAAGTTGGAATAAAAACAGAACAAATTTCAGTGCCCAATTATTAAATGATATGTAAGACATGATTCTAACTAATTTGAGTATACTGAATTCGAATTTAAACTCGGTTTGGCTCTATCAAGTCCTAATTCTTGTCAACAGCCCATGGGCCATTTTCAAGATTTTTCAAATTAAGGCTAAAGAAAAGTAAGTCATGTGTTTAAAAATTTTTTTAAGATTCATGAATACAAGCAGTTTAAATTGCAGTATAATTAAGTATACAACGATAGAAATAAATTTTAAAAAAATATATCGTAAATGACTGCGACAAAAATTTTCTTTTATAAGATTTTCTAACGCGTTTGCTTGTTCATAGCAGGTCTTTTCTCAAACACCAGCAGTAATCAGCCATCATATGGGAATCCCAGCACCCTTGGCACCGTTCCTTCATAATTTTGATATCATGGTGAATCGTTCCCCTTGTTCGTTACTTACATCAACTAAATTACCTGGAAATTGGTCAAGATGGCTATTTAAAACATGCATTTTAACTCTCATATTGCAACCTAACTCTTTGTAGTCTCTTGAATTTTTTAAAATGTTTTCTTCGTAGTTATCTACCCTATAATTGCCTAAAAAATTTTATGCAAAGTCCACAAATGAGAACCAGGCATTTTTCTCGCGTTCACTCATAACATTATCAAAATTGCTGTCTTTAATTAAAGTTCTTATTTGCCGGCCGTTGAAAATTACCGCCTTGATTTTTTCATAACAAACACGGTAATTTTTAAATTATTTATTTAAAGCACTCGCCATTTGTATCTAAGGCTTTTGTTAAATGTGGCCTAGTTTGATATGCAGAGAAGGAAATATGATTTTATCTCTGCTTACTAAAGGTGGATTAATTACATTTATTCCTCCAACAGTAAATGAAGTTCGTGCTGAGTAGATTTGTTTGAAATAATGTTCTGCCTTTGCTCTGCTGTCTTATAAGCAGAGGACGTTAGAGAAAATTCTAGAATTCTAGATTTATAGTTTTCTCTAATAATATTAAAATGTATTAAAAATGATACTAGTAAAAAGATTTTTAGGTTGTTGGAAATGAGAATGAACTCCTTCAACTCATTTATGCCTAAAATTATAATTTCTTCTAAAGACATAGTTTCTCCTCTCTCCCCCCTCTCTCTTTCTCTCTCTCTCTCTCTCTCTCTCTCTCTCTCTCTCTCTCTCTCTCTCTCTCTCTCTCTCTCTCTCTCTCTCTCTCTCTCTCTCTCTCTCTCTCTCTCTCTCTCTCTCTCTCTCTCTCTCTCTCTCTCTCTCTATCTATCTATCTATCTATCTATCTATCTATCTATCTATCTATCTATCTATCTATCTATCTATCTATCTCTTTTTCCCAGCTTAACACTAGGAATGCATACTATCCTGATGGTATTCCTCCTGTGGTTCTCAAAACTTGTGCTTCCGAGCTTGCATCCTGCCTTAGTAAACTATTTCGTCTTTGTCTTTCTATTTCGACTTTCCCTTCTTGATGAAAACGTGCTCTCATTCAACATGTACCGAAAAAAGGGACCCCCTCGCAACCCTAACTACCGTCCAATTTCTTTGACCTCTGTTCTTTTTAAAAATTTTTAATCTATCCTTAACAGGAAGATTTGGAAAAAGGAAGGAATGGAGCTTAGAAATAGTGTACTGACGCTTGTCAAAAATCATTAAGAGTGTTGGATATTTCAAGCCCCATCACACAGAACTCCAGTACTCCCAAAAAGCAGATAATAAATAAGTAATATATGAGAGGATGTCCCTAGTAGACCTCGAGCATTGAAAGCCATACTGATGATCTGAGAGAAGGGAAAGAGATTCTTGATAATCCTTTAAATGAGAGTTGAGGAGATTTGCAAAGATTTTAAACAGAATTCAAAGGAGAGCTAAAGGACGATAGTTAAAAGGTATAAAAAGGCTATACCTCTCTTCGGGTCGACTGAACATATGAACGCTTCCAGCACAGAGAGAAAGTTTTAGTATTAAAGCATAGAGGGTAGAGTTGAACGAAGGACAGGCCCTTACTCAGACTCACTTCCTCAAAATACGAGAAGGAATGAAATCCATAGATATCAGGATCTCATGCACCTGATCATGTGCGATTACAAGTATAGATGTAGAACACCTGAGAGGAGTAGTAGGATGATGGATGCTAGAATCGTCCATGATGGAATTAGATGCAGAAAAGAGGCTGAAGTGATTATTGGCCTTTTCTGAAAGAATGGGTAGCCAAAGTACAATCAGAGCGAATAAGATGCAGAAAGACAGATTTACAAAAGTTATTAGAAGTGTTTTTGGTAAGAGGTCAAAAATTTTTATTAGTATGAGATAAACGGTTATTCATATCTTAATATTACCGTAAATGAAACAATCCAAACTGGAATCCGAATCTAAATGAATTTTGAATTTACTAAATCCGAATCTGTTACTTCCATAGACTTAGTTACTTCCGAATCCGAATCGAATCCGAAACCAGCTAATTTTTAGATTCTCGAATCAAAATTCAGCTAATTCTGCAATTCTAAAATCCGAGACACTAAAAAACTTTCGAATCTGAATTCAGATTCTCCCATCACTTATATGTATATATATATATATATATATATATATATATATATATATATATATATATATATATATATATATATATATATATATATATATATATATATATATATATATATATATATATATATATATATATATATATATATATATATATATATATAAAAAGGAAATTAAGCATTGATCTCTTAATTAATAAAATAGTTTTTTATAAATATTTATACTCTTTCACTATTTTGTCTGTTGTAAATACTTTATTATTTATTTATTTATTTTTTATTTTTTTTTATTTTTTTTTTGTTTACTTTTATATTGGAGAAATTCTCCTTCATAAAAGCTTTGAAAGATGGTTTGTTTTTTATATCGATAAGGCACTTGAGTACTAAACAAGCCTAAACAAGCCTAGCCTTTTAAAATAGCAATTTTTCAAGTCATTGTCAACACGTTGTATGTTTTAACAAAATGTAAGTTTTTTTGTTTGTTCATTACAAATCTTCAAAGTTCTAAATTCAAATATAAGGTTATATATTATTCTTATTCGCCTCTTTCTTACTATCCTTTCAATCGACTCCTCTACTCAAATATACCTCTATCGTTCTTAAATATAGTATTTTTACATATTAAGGAACTTCAAGAAGCAATAATCTTCGAAATCAGTTATAGTAAGTGTCCTAAATTACTTAGTTGTAACACTTCTTCTAACCAGAAGGTCAGGTCAAGATTTTTAAATAATAAACAGCATAATTTTGCTGCAGGTTTTTATATTTAAAAAAATCATGGAAATCTGGTTGGTTAGCTAGAAGGATACAAGTTATCCTCCCATACCACAAACTAAACTTGAATGCTCTGCGGCCTAAGATCAAATCAAAGTGTAGTATCAAAATGTTATCATACAAAATGCTGCTATTCGGATATGCTTGGGAGCTTTCAGATCCTCCCCTATTGCTGCTCTTACTTGCGGAAACTGGTCTTCTTCCCCTTCACCTCAAACGAGAACTTCAAGTTACAAAATATCTCCATAAGGTTTCAACTTATCCACAATCCCACCCATTGTATGAATTATATTATTCATACCTGGATTTGCCTTGTTTACATAACTGGGGCACTAGACACCAACCTTTTATTGTTTGGCTATATCTCACTACCTTACTCGGGGTATATCAGTTCCACAGTTCTCTCCTGGCTCTGCAGTGACTCCTCTTTCCCCTTCATGTTTTTCTCAAATCTTCTTTGGTTTCTCTTTGGAGAAGTGGAACAGGAGAGATACTCCACAGGAAGGTCAGCAGCTTTTTTTCCATCTTTTTAACACCAATTACGTTGACTTCTTTCCCATATTTACTGATGGCTCCAAAATGACTGATCCAGCCTCCACCTCTTCAGCAATATATTTACCTCACTTTCAACTCACTAGGACATGGAAACTTCTACCAGAGCACTCCGTAGTGTATGCTGAATTGTATGCCATACTTCAGGCTCTGCTTTTTGTAGAACAATTCCTTCCTCCCCAAAAGGTGATTATATTTTGTGAACTCAAAGGTGGCTCTTCAAATCATCTCTACTCCCAAGCCACATTCATACCACAGAATATACTACCACATCCACTCATGTCTCCTAAAATTGTTCTCCACTCCATCTTGGGTTATACATTTCCAATGGGTACCTTCACATATTGGTATCACTCCCAATGAAATAGTCGATAAAGCAGCGCATCTTGCTCACACTCTTGTTTCTCTCACTATCACCTCACTTGAAATCAGAGAAACAGGTGGTATTCTCAACAAGGTTTATAAGGCTCTATGGGATCAGGAACTTCAACCTTTCCTGTTTACCTCTCACTTGGGCCAATTCAGGGTGGATTCTTCTGCTCATCCACATACATATATCAGTCATAACCGGAGACTAGATACTGCCTTCACTAGATTGCGAATAGGTCATACGAGATTGAACTCTCACCTCAGCAGATTGGGCATCACCAGACAGCCTTTCTGTCCTTGGTGTCCCACTATCGTTGAGGACATCCCACACTTCCTTCTCCACTGTCCAAAATATCTAATAGCTAGATCCCTCCTTCTTCAAAGCTTGTATCCTCTAGGACATTCAGTACTTACCCTCCCCATACTACTTGATGCAACAAACACACCTCTGCAGTATGTGAATGCAGTTATTGATGCTACTTGCCAATTCCTCCTCCACACTGGTGAACTTCACAGAATCTGATCCTTGTCTTCTGATAGAAAAGGACCATGGGCAAGGGATGGAACTTCCAGATGCTCATCAAACCTCAAGTGTGTTAGAACCATAGACTTTAAAGTTTAAAGTCTATGGTTAGATCACTTAGAACTATACACTTAAGTTACAGCATTTTTCTAGATTTAGTTTGTGAAAATGAGTTTACCCTATTTACCCTATTTTCACAAACCTTAAATTACATTCAGGCTTCTTAGAGTCAGTCGTTCAGAAAAAAGATGTTGAGGTTTCTCTTAAGGCCAGGCGGTACCCTTTTTGAGATTCCATTCTAGGACAATCTTCATTTTGTTACTTACCATATTACTAAATTGGGAGAGAACAATGTGCAATGTTTTGTACCTAGATTAGAAGTTAAAAATGTACACTACCAGCCAAATTGAAATGCTCATTGCAGCAATATATTTAAGATTTGTGAAAATGAGTTTGCCCTCTGATGACTGCTATTATCCAGTCATCAGAGGGTAAACTCATTTTCACAAACTCTAAAACTACTTTCAGGCTTCTCTCAGAGTCACAGTCAGCCTTCCAGAAAAAAAAAAGTCATTTAATTTTGTCATTCACAGTAGTGGATCTTTCCGTATGAGACCAGGTTGCTGAAATAACAACATACCTACGTATTACAAAATTCAAATGGAACTGCACATAGGGATTTGAAACTAGTAACATCTTACAAGTTTGTAGTTTAATAAGGTTGCCGGATCAGCATTACAAATTTTAAAAAAATATATATATATATATATATATATATATATATATATATATATATATATATATATATATATATATATATATATATATATATATATATATATATATATATATATATATATATATATATATATATATATATATAATTGTTTTTTGATTGATTTGGCCTTTTTATTGGCCATTAGATGTAATTAGTAAACAGTAGTTTTTGGGTAGGTTAGATCTATTTGCTGGCTGTTGGGCATAATTTTATCCCTTAAGTCTAGGTTAGGTTGTCTAACAAGTTGTTTGATTTGAAACTGTAATACACTTTCTGTTAGATTGCTCCTCATAGTGTGTTCAAAGAGTATTTCCCCGAAATGATCTTGGTATCTCAACTTTCTCTATTTTAACTATTTAAATAATATCTAAAAAGTTATACTGAAAGAGGTGCTTATTTTTCCTCTCCCAAGTGAATAGAATATAATTACTTAGACTGACAAAGACTCATTTGGTGACTCTACTGTAGTATCTCCCTATGTAAATTTTATCCAACAAATGATAATACTCTCCTTTAAGGTCAAGATTCTCTTGGTTGAGAAAAGAAAAAGACCTTTACTTCAAAGTGAAAATTAAAGTAAATGGATATTTGAGGTTTATTATGATTTACATTAATAATGAAAACATGCATACTTATTAGTAATAAATAAAAATGTTGATAACTGCTTTTTCTCAGTATTAATTTAAATTATTAGGTTTAATTGATGAAAGGCTGATTAATAGGTAATCGGCTGATTTCCAAGACTGATTAATTAGGTAATCGGCTGATTTTCCAAAGACTGATTAATCGGTAATCAGCCAATTTCCAAGGCCGATTAATCGGTAATCGGCCACTTGGCTTATCGGTGCACCCCTAATTATTACCAATCATATCAACATTGATATATATATATATATATATATATATATATATATATATATATATATATATATATATATATATATATATATATATATATATATATATATATATATATATCTGAAAGAGTAAACTTGCTATTTCTAACTAATTGGAATATGGGGGCTAAGCCCTCTTCTCTGTAGACAAATGTTTATGTGTTATTTAATTGCATCTTCAGTGATTGTTTATATTGAATCCCCCCCAAAAAATAAGGCAATTCAAAATTTATATATGAGACATAACATTTGTCTACAAGGGGCTCTTATCCCCTCACTTATGTTTAGGAGTTTTATATATAATACTGAAAATTTATTATGCTGAAAAAAAAGAAAGAGAAAGGGTTAGAAAGTCATATAAAGGGATTTATTTCTTCACAAAATATGAGTTACTATTTCAAGTAACTCTCCCATAAGTTAATGCTGTCTTTATATATCTTAAGATGAAAGAGAATCAGTGCTGTAAAATAGCAATATATAATCATGAATATATATAATTGTTTTTTAGGGAAAATTCTAAATATATAGGTTGACTAGTTCCAATACAAGATTTGAAAGCATTAGAACATTGCAAAAATTGAGAGAGAGAGAGAGAGAAGCCACACAGACCTATTGAGACTGTCCCAGTCATAACAAATAATATAATAGTAATACTAATATATGCAACAAAGACTAGATCTATCCTACCCCTAGTTATCAGTTCATTCATACAAAGTAAGATAAAAATAAATATGCAAAGTAAGATAAAAATAAAACTAAGCCCCTATATATATTTAGTAAACCAAACTAATGATATTATACAACTAATTACACATGCAATGAACCAACACCCACTACAAAACTGCCAGTTAGGCTAGTCACAAGTCATAGGCTTAATCACAAGCTGGTCTAAAAATTCATATATTCCCATCAATTTGGTTTAGTTAAGTTATACTATGCAATACCTAAACCATCCACATATCTATAGCTCCCTCTTAAATGCTGCAAGTGAATCACGGTCAACAATCTCTTGTGACAAGCCATTCCAAAAATTAACAGCCCTATTACTGAAAGATTATTTTCTCAGATCGAGATGGCATGATTTCTTTTTAATTTTCTTATCATTCCCTCTAATTTCTTTTCCATGGTCCACTATAAAGTATTTTCCAATCTCTCTATTACTGTTAGATATAAAATATTTTGTAAACTTGTATCATATCCCCTCTGAGAAATCTTTCAGCTGAGAACATTCCCAGCTCCTTGAAGTCAAAGGATATGTGAAAAATTAAATTAATTAAAAAATATATATAAAAAAATTTGAGAATGTTGGTTTTAAAAAGTAACTTGATAATCCATAATGAACTGTGAAATTGTAGTAGATTTAGCTATCAAATTAAGGCATTTTTGTGAGGCTTAATCTTTGCCATATTAACAATATTCGAACAGCTTCATTATAATTTATAGTAATTATAATGTAATATTAACATAAAAATTAAATTTAAATTAATGGGTATAATTCATTTTAATTTTTTTCTGAGTTTTTTGCCCAATATTTGTAGTTAATAAATAGGATCTTTTATTTCTATACATGTAATCTTCAAATATTCATATATTTATTGTATGTGTATTTAAGTAATTGTTTAAAAATATTTTATCAGGTAAATTTATTATTCTAAAATGATATAGAGGATCAATTTCAAAGGAATATAATTATAGAATTTTCTTAATATTTTTTTAAATGAGTCATCATTTTTAGCAGACGTAACCAATGAAGATGAAAGTAAAGTCACAGAAAAGAGAAAAGGAAATAGTCAAACCATACAAATTATAAGTATCCTCCTTTTTTTTATTGCTACTTTTAGTATTTAAATTTCATAAATTTTGTAATTTCTTATATAAAATTTGAGTGCCTACATTAAAAATTAATTTGACTATTGCATATAAATGTGTCACTTAAAACACAAATTTTTTTGTATGTAAAATTAATATAGTAATTTTGCTCTCTGCTTATGTACTTCTTTAATAATGTTTTTCAATTGTTTTCCCTGTGTCTTATATTCATTTTGTTATTTTTGTCTTAATTATTTTCTAAAAACCTAAGATTCTTTGACATGCTATTAAGTTTTCTATCATTAACATTACTTACCTTTTCTCAGCATTTACCATACATTATTATTATTATTATTATTATTATTATTATTATTATTATTATTATTATTATTATATATAATTTTACAGCCCATCAAATATTGTGTTTGACTGGAATCAATTTTACAAGGCAAACAGTTATTGTAAGTATACAAGCAGATTTATGCAATTATTATGGACTTAGTGAATTGTTTATTTCAATATCTTGTAAGATTTTAAAGCTTTAATTCTAAAGACCTTCACTATTTTTAATTTAATATTCATATTTTTTTAATGCTTTATATATATATATATATATATATATATATATATATATATATATATATATATATATATATATATATATATATATATATATATATATATATATATATATATTAGTGATGGCATCCGCATCCGCATCCGCATGCGCGGATGCGGAACATCCGCACAAAAATCAACATCCGCATCCGCATCCGCATCCGCATTTTCGAAAATTCAACATCCGCATCCGCATCCGCATCCGCACTTTCGGAAATTCAACATCCGCATCCGCATCCGCATCCGCACTTTCAAAAATTCAACATCCGCATCCGCATCCGCATCCGCACTTCTCCAAAATTCGATATCCGCATCCGCATCCGCATCCGCAAATTAGAAAATATGACATCCGATCCATCACTAATATATATATATATATATATATATATATATATATATATATATATATATATATATATATATATATATATATATATATATATATATATATATATATATATATATATATATATATATATATATATATGCGAATTGTAGATCAAGTGTGAGGGTGAAGAGAGAACTATCGAATTGGTTTAGCATAGGAGTGGGATTGAGACAGGGGTTTGTACTATCTCTATGTTATTTAATCTATTGATGAATGGTTTACTTAGAAAAATAGAGAGAGAAGGGAAGAATATTACGTTGAGAAATATGGAGGGTGAATGTGAAGTGAATGTTTTACTTTTTGCAGATGATGCGGCATGTGTTGGTGGCAGAATCTGGAGAAAAGATGAGAATACTTGTGAGAGAGTTTGAAGGGAAATGTGCAAACACGAGATTGAAATTCAATCCAGCGAAGAATAAAGCTATGAGGATTGGAGGTGGGGATGAGGAAATGTGGAGGGAGGAATTGGTTTGTAGTAGGTGAATGAATTCAAATATCTAGTAATGTTGGGTGGAAGGTAAGGGTGGGACGGAAAAAGGAATAAAGAACAGAGTGGTAGAAGGAATGAAAGTATTGGGGGCCTAAGAAAAGTATGGAAGAAAGGAAAAATTTCGAAAGAAATAAAGATAAGAATGTTTGAATGTATGTGTTCCCTTCTTTATTGTATGTGTGTGAAACATAGACGACGAGGTGGTGAAAGCGTTGAAAGGTAAGAATAGTTATGTTTGTAAGGGAATTGTGGCGGGTACCACTTCACGAAAGTGGGAAGGTGATAGTGAAATATATATATATATATATATATATATATATATATATATATATATATATATATATATATATATATATATATATATATATATATATATATATATATATATATATATATATATATATATATATATATATATATATATATATATATATATATATATATATATATATATATATATATATATAAATTCGCATCCGCATCCTCATTAAAATTAACATCCGCATCCGCATCCGCATCCTCATCAAAATTAACATCCGCATCCGCATCCGCATCCGAACTTTTCGAAAATTCAACATCCGCATCCGCATCCGCATCCGCACTTTCAAAAATTCAACATCCGCATCCGCATCCGCATCCGCACTTTCGAAAATTCAACATCCGCATCCGCATCCGCATCCGCACTTCTCCAAAATTCAACATCCGCATCCGCATCCGCATCCGCAAATTGGAAAATATGACATCCGATCCATCACTAATATATATATATATATATATATATATATATATATATATATATATATATATATATATATATATATATATATATATATATATAATATTCAAAATTATATATATGATTATTCATTCAGTTTTCTAGTTTTATCTTGTAGCAAATTTTTCAAACTCATTTTTTAGTCATTCATTTATTTGAAAAATAAATAAATAGGTAAATGGATATAAATACAGTGTGTTAAAAATTGAAGTATTAGAAAAGTGATTTTTGTTTTATTTAAAATCAGTAAGAAATCCTATGATTTTTATCTTTATGGAATTTTTTTAGGGTTTTACCGAGCTCACATTGATTCCAACAAAAGACAGCTTCCGGTATATTTGGATCAACTGCAAGCAAGCCTGCATCTACAAAGTTACACTAAATGACACCCTAGAAGTTCCTTTTCAGTATTTTGATCCTTTGTTGGAAATATGTCCTACAGACAGCAAATTGTGTGTATTGCTTTTTTGAAACAATTCTAGCTTAAGGAATGATATACAATTGTAGGAATTTCCAATGCAGATAAGATTTACTATGAAAACTTTTATAATTATAGTATCAATATTGACGTGTTCATATCTTGAACTAGAATTCCAGCGTAGGTTAAATCTGCCGCTGTTGCTTTTTTTTTTTTTTTTTTTCTAAAGTTTGTATTGAGAAATCTTAATTAAATTATTTATGTAATGGGATTTGCTCCGAAAAGTTTTAATGTATTTCACAATTTCAGTTTTCTTAGCACCTTCAGGCTTCCTGTTTATTAAAAACAAGATCTTCTTTCTATTAATAATAATAATAATAATTATTAATATGAGAGTAATCAAGAAAAGAAAGCCCATAGTTGATTGTTTTAAAATAGTCAGCTTTAAGCATAAAACTCTTGCTTAAATTTTTTTTTAAAATGCCAATCACTAAAGAAGAAATGTCTCTAAAAGTAGTGAATAGGTGGTTTAATTTAATCATTCTTTTCTTGTCATTAACAGGAGAAATTTATCATTTTTAAACAAGAATCAGATAAACTCAGTGATTTCGGTTGATCCCGAATACAGTCGAGGAGAAATTATTATTACAATATCTTCAGAAGCTCAACACCTTATTCAGGAAGGAAAAGCCCTTCGAGTTGGAATAGAATTTTCACTTGAAAAGCCGCAATCTGGGCTGCATTTTGTTATACCAAGTGGAGAGGGCACTTTAGCAGAGGTTTTTATTTCATTTATTTTTATATATTAATTGACAGAATAATTTTTGTAACTAATTTATTTGTTTAAAAGGTTTTATTGTATAGAAATTTTAATTCATAATGTTCCTAAAAACTTCAGGGAGATTCTAAGACCTCCATTCCTACTTCCTTATTATTTTCATATGCGGTATATAACAATATATATATATATATATATATATATATATATATATATATATATATATATATATATATATATATATATATATATATATATATATATATATATATATATATATATATATATATATATATATATTAAAAATTTCTTGTAAATTTAAACATTTGATTTATGATTTTTCATTTACATTTATTAATACAGAGGAGTGCTCACATGTTTTCTTATGGGCATGAAAACTCAACTAGGCTCTGGTTTCCTTGTATCGACGCCTATAATGAAGTCTGCACATGGCGTCTTGAATTTACAGTTGAGGAGTCGATGGTTGCAGTTAGCTGTGGCGAACTACTGGAGATTGTTTATACCACAGATATGCGTAGAAAAACTTATCATTATGTTTTAAACATACCAACCGCAGCACCAAATATTGGATTAGCTGTAGGGTATGTCAGTGAAATAGATTTTATTCTTTGTCTGTTAATTTTTCTAGCATATATATATATATATATATATATATATATATATATATATATATATATATATATATATATATATATATATATATATATATATATATATATATATATATATATATATATATATATATATATATATATATATATATATATTACAGTCCTTTTAAAATTCATATGGATCCCTTTATGAATGAAATTACCCATTTTTGTCTCCCAGAGTTGCTGCCAGTCTTAAAAGCAACGAGCAAACATTTACATCAAGCTTTTGAATTCTTCGAAGAATTGCTTTCAACAAGGTTAGTTGCTATCTTATGTTCTTCGGGTAAAATATGCATAAAAGTTTATATTATGTTATGCCGTCAAATTTCGTTCCGCCCCTCTTCCCCCACCCCCTTCCGTTTTAAATTCAGAAATTATATTATTTTAAGATTCTAAGCATAAATGAGAAAATAGGATGCAGAGATTTTTTTGTTTAATAACATTGACGATGATTGTTTAAAAAAAAAAAATTTTTTTTTTTTTTTGTTTGGTAAAATTCAGTAATTTATGTTTATTGCTTGAAACATTTTTTTAACATAGAGTTAAAGGCGAAAGGAAAAAAACTGAAATAATAAGTTGATTCTTTTTTAAAATCAAAACGAATATTATGACATTTACTTTTAAATTTTGAGACTTTACTTAAAAATCATTTTGAATGAATTATTATATTAACACTTTAATATTAAATGACAAAGGTTAAAAAGCAAAAGAACAAATTGGATTTATGTTATGTATTATGATTTTTTAAACAATTAATAATTTGAGTTGTTTAATTTTCACTTATGTTTCAGGTATCCCTATACATGTTATAAACAAGTATATGTTGATGAAGCTTATAAAGATCTTCAGTCTTATTCAACTATGAGCATAGTTAGGTACGTTCATTTTGAACTTTTTCTATTAAAATTATTTTGAAGTTATGAGGTTTTTATCATTTAAATTATTTTTTCCTGTCTTAATTTTGGTATACTTATAATGTTAACTTTCAGATGTTATAAGAAAAGATTATAGAATTGAAGTTATTATTTTTTATTTATTTTTAAATTCTTTGTAAAAAATTGTATTCCACTGTTTGTTTCAGATTTCCAAAACAAATGTTTTGCCATTTTGATTCATGGTTTTAGTATTTCATTGTAAAAATATTAACTCTTCGTATGTACTATGTAAAGTTTTCAAATTTTATTTGGTACACGCTTTTTAACTTTTATATTATATGTTATTTCAGTGTAAATTTGCTTTGTAGTACAAGAATAATTGATCAGGTGTACATAACTAGGAAAGCGTTAGTCTTGAGTGTGGCCCAACAGTTTTTCAGTTGCTTTATTTCACGGTTTTCGTGGTCTGATGCTTGGCTTACCTGCGGCATCTCTCGTTATTTGATGGGCCTTTATGTCAAGAAATTTTTTGGATTCAATGAATATAAAGACTGGATTCATAGTGTGAGTTATATATATATATATATATATATATATATATATATATATATATATATATATATATATATATATATATATATATATATATATAATATATATATATATATATATATATATATATATATTATATTATTATATAGTGATGTCAGATGTAAAATTTTTGGTATCCATGGAAGTAGTGCGAATGCCAGAATCTGAACATCTGCTGATGAGGATCTTTAAATCTCCTCGAATGTTCAGCACATGCGTATCTTATATATATTTATAGAGTTTTATACTGTAGTGTAGTAAAGAATGACCTCAATGTAGGCTTTATTCAGATCTCAATGAGACCTATAAAAATAACTTTGACTAGTATCAATAATAATAATAATAAAACCAATATTTTACAATATTTACATATCTTAATATTTTATAAAGGAGAGAACTTCATTCACGAATAAATATACAAATTAATAAAAACTCTGTTTTAGAATTAATTGGTTTATGTTTTTAACTTAGTTTTTGTGACAAGTATTATATAAAATATATCAATGAATGTCAGAATCCGAACATCTGCTGATCAAGATCTTTAAGAATCTCGAATGTTAAGCATATACGGATCTTATTTATACATTTATAAAATTTTTTTGCTGTAGAAATTTCCTGTTTGAATCTATCTTTATATTTTCTTGGCTTTTGTAGTTGTCCCATTGTCATCTTGTGTTGTATGTTGGAATTTTGAAAAGTTGTATTTCATCATTTAATGTGGGTGGGGATTGATGTTGGGAATTTTAGTTTTTTGGATATGGATGTATGATTGTTATGCTCTTGTGAAGGTTTTATAGTTGACTGGTTTGAGGTGTTTGGAGTGGATTGTTTTGTTTCATAATAAAGGTCTTAAGTGAGGACAGTTTTAGAAGTAATTTTTTAATTTACACGCTTGTTAAATATTTTTGAATTTTTGTTGGAGTGGTATATATATATATATATATATATATATATATATATATATATATATATATATATATATATATATATATATATATATATATATATATATATATATATATATATATATATATATATATATATATATATAAGTATGATATAGTATATGATTAGCTTATTCTCGTATTTTTCTTTACATAAAGTTTTATTGCAAACATTAAAATACTTTTATTACTTCATCAGGAACTAAAAGAGGTTATTGAATATGAAGAAAAATTTGGAGGCATAACTCTAGATCCTTCATCATCTCCGTCAGATTTAAATACGGCCTCACATCACTCAGGTGACTCTCCTTCACAAGGTGGAGATAGTGGAAAGGACAAGTTTTATTTCTCGGTAAAGAGTCCACATGCATGCTCTCCTCAGTACATTGAAATGTACTACAAAAAAGCACATCTTGTAATAAGAATGTTGGAATTCAAAATTGGAAATGAATTGATGATGCAGGTTTGTGGTTCCCATTGTATAGTGGAGACGTCTTTTTTTTTTTTTTTTTTTTTTTTTTTTTTTTTTCTTTCTGTAAAATTTACAATTTGATGGTCAGTGCAAGCAAACATTTCAATTCTCCTTTTTTTCTCAGACCTTTATAATTGAATCCTTCATTAGATCTTTATTAACTTGGATAACTTAACTTCGAAAACCCTTTGTGATACCTATTATAATATTTATTTCTAAAGAAGAATATATCAGTTGATTTCTTTGCATTATCAATATTGTTTTTGTCTTAATCTTCTATTTATAAATTCTTTTTTTTCCTTCCTTCCTTTCTTTAAGTTTATATTTTTCATTTACAGTAAACTTTGATATTTAATTGACATTCTGCTTGTAGGTTTTGAATAAGCATATGTCTTTGGGTCTTATTGCTTCTGAACACAAAGGACATCCATCTGGCTGGAATCATATGGTTATCTCGACTGCTACATTCACTAAAGTAAGTAATTATTATTCCTATTTTTTTTATTATTTTTTTTTTTTTAATAAGAGATTTGTAAACTGCAAAATATAAACCTTATTTGCTTAATCTTTTAATTACTTCTCTTGGCTTATTATCTATTATTATTATTATTATTATTATTATTATTATTATTATTATTATTATTATTATTACTACTTGTATTTATTACTGACTGCTGCTGTTCTCTTTATTATTGATACTTTTTATTATTAGTATTGGATTTTTCCAAACGGTTATTTCTTTTTACATGTTTAAGCAGAATCATTTGTAGTGTAATTATTTTTCTTAGTAGTAATAGTAGTGTTGATGGGGCCGTTATTGGATGGAATGAGCAGGTTCTTACCTTCTTTGACAATCTTTGTCTTTCCAAAATCCATGGTTCTGTGGCTCTTGTTATCGTGCAATTTATGAAACAGACGATTCGTAACATGAGTGAAAAAGGCATTCTTCTGTCACTCTTGCTAATTTACATTCAAACGCAGGGGTATTTCTCTACAGGCTAATCATATTTTCATTAAAAGGATATGCTATCAACCCCTTATTTCTCCTACTGATAAAAATTTCCGGCCCTTTGCTTAACAACTATAAATGAGTTTTTCTTCTTCTCATTCACATAGATGGATCTGTATCTAATACTTGCTTAGAAATCTACTGTTTCATCTAATCCCGCCCTCAACGATATTAGCTTTTCACCTACTTGGCGACCTATGTCTTTACCTGTGATTTTTCATAACCGGCTACAAAGGATCTTAACATCTATGAGTTTTTAGAAAGCTATTAACCCGGATAACACTCCTCCCCTTGTTTTAATTGTGTCCACTCCTCTGAACTGCTTCCTGTCCTCGTTAAACTCTACTCTCTATGCCTTAATACTAATACTTTTCCTCACTGTTGGATCGAGCGTATGTCCATCCTGTACCAGAAAAGGGTAGTAGCTCTGAACTTACTATTATTCTATGTGTCTCACCTTTGTCGTGTCTAAAATCGTTAAAGCTATCCTAACTTATTTTCTGGAACATTTAGAATTTCATTCTCTTCATTCAGATTATCATTATGGCTTTCAATGTTCAAGGTGACCTGGTGACATACTTTGCTATCTTGCTGATTTATGTTCTTTTGCAATTAATGATATATATATATATATATATATATATATATATATATATATATATATATATATATATATATATATATATATATATATATATATATATATATATATATATATATATATATATATATATATATATATATATTTCAGACAATTTTTACTGTTACTGGAAAAGACATAACAGTATTTTGTGATCAATGGGTCAGGGAAGCTGGTCATGCTAAATTTAAAATGAAATTTTTATTTAATAGGAAAAGGTAATTTCCAAATTTTGTTCTACTTCGTATCTTATTATTGATTATCTCTTGAATGTAAATATAATTTTCAGCCTCTTTGTATCTGATACGCTCATCCTTGATTAAATGTCATAAAAATAAATGAATTTATTGTTTAAATTATACTGGATTATTCTTATAGTAAAAAAAAATTTGTTTTTTAATTTTGTAACTTTTTTTTTTTTCAAGTTTGACATTTTTTTTATTGTCTTTAAATCAGGAACATCGTTGAGATGACAATAGAACAAACAGCGATCGATGAACTTGGCATTAAACGATATGTTGGTCCTCTTGTCGTATGGCTTCAGGAATTGGATGGAACATTTAAACACACATTGCAAATAGAACACATTGTAAGTTGAATAGCTTTGTTTAATACTCTTTATTTATTAGTCTATGGAACGAATTTATTAGGATAGTGTTAGTATTTATTTTATTGGATTTCCGTTTAACGCCTACATCGTGAAAAATACGAATTCGTTTTTTTTTCTTTGCTTTAGTGTAAATTTGGCACTAATTTATTCCACCTAATACTATTATTTATTAACTTAATTCATATTTAGAAAAATATTTACTTTTGACTTTCCTTAATGGACTTTTTTTTTGTGTATGTATGTTATGTGTGTGTTATTTACCATAAGTCTTTTTCATGTGGTGTTTTTTTTTTTTTTTTTTTTTTTTTTTTATGCAATCGATATCTGATCGTTAAGGATGAACGAATTCTGGAGTTAATTTGACAAGAGAAATTTTTGTGTATAAATGCCACGCAAAAGTGTCAGAAATTTTAATTTTTATATTTTATACTCAGTCTGAGCATATAGTGGGATATATTTTTTAAGAAAATACGCTTAATGCATTTCATTGTATATTATTACGTAACAAAGGTAGAGTAAGTTGAAGTTGAGAGGAAGAATGTACCTATATACTCACGCATGCTCGTCAGTAACCCTACCAATTTTTCTCGTTATGGAATTTCTTTGGCAAATTTTTATTTTGGAAATCGAATTTTTTTTAGTTTATTATTATTATTATTATTATTATTATTATTATTATTATTATTATTATTATTATCATTATTATTGTTATTGCTATAGAACTTATAGTTTGAGAATGTTGCTAAAAAAAATTTAATTTTAACAGGTAGCGAAAAAGGAAATAGTTTGTCACTCGAAATCGAGAAGAAATAAGAAAAAGAAAATTCCTCTTTGCACTGGAGAAGAAGTAGACATGGATTTAAGTCACTTAGAGTAAATATTACTTCATGCATTACCTATTTTATAATTGCTTTTATTAACTTCATTTATTTATTTATTTTTTTAATTTTATTTAATTTATATTTTTATTTATTAATTTATGAATTATTTACAGGCTATATTTAATTTCATATTTATTTTTATTTTACTTGCTTGCAAGCTTATGTTGCATGTTTATTCAACATTTTCTTTTTTCTAAATAATGGAGAAACCGAATTTTAATATTCTACTCTAATTACTTTTTTATGATACATATACTTTTACTGTTTGTGAAATTATATATATATATATATATATATATATATATATATATATATATATATATATATATATATATATATATATATATATATATATATATATATATATATATATATATATATATATATATATATATATATGCAGTGTTGACTCACCAGTGCTATGGTTGAGACTGGACCCTGACATGACCATGATGCGTTCAGTGGATGTGGAACAGCCGGATAACCAATGGCAATACCAACTACGGCACGAAAGAGATGTCACTGCCCAGACAGACGCTATATATGCCTTAGACAAGTTGGCAAGGATGGGTAAGAGTTATTTTATTCAATATCAGTGTACTTCTTTAAATATATTTTTACAAGACTCTTAATATTTCTCTACATTATCTGCTTTGATAACGAAGTAATAATAATAATAATAATAATAATAATAATAATTATTATTAGTAGTAGTAGAATGAAACGTAAAGCCAACTTTCCCGGGCTAAAAACTACACTCCTCGAATAGGGCTCTGCTCGTGAGTGACGGAGATAATTAAAAAAAAAGAAAATAAAAATGTGAGACATTTACATTTGAAGACTTCGATCCACCCTTAGATCATCATCAGTTCTATATGAAGATAAAATACAATGAATAAACAGCATATATAATAAATATTACATAATAAACAAAAGATGACGCAAGGCAATTTACTTAAACAGATGTTACACCAACAACAAGAACTCACGAATGAACTACCTTCTTGAGAGGAGAAAAGAAAATAAAAATAAAAATATTGGTTGGTTGGTTGGTTGGGATAACCATTATTATTATTATTATTATTATTATTATTATTATTATTATTATTATTATAATTATAGGAGCTGTAACTACAGAGATGCGGAATACTTTAAACGCGATTATAGAAAATGAGCAGTGCTATTATAAAGTGCGTTGTCGAGCGGCACATTGTTTAACGAGAGTTGCAAACGCCACAGTTGCTACATGGAATGGCCCACCTGCCATGATGCAAATTTTTAGAAAAATTTTTGGATCACACACTTGTCCTAACATAATCAAATTGCTTGATTTTTCAAATTTTCAGAATTATTTCTTATTAAAGGTAATTTTATATATATATATATATATATATATATATATATATATATATATATATATATATATATATATATATATATATATATATATATATATATATATATATATATATATATATATATATATATATATATATATATATATATATATATATATAGTTTTAAATAAAATGTCAGGTAGTAAAGTAACATGGAAATAAAATTAACTGCAATTTTATAAATGTGAGTACAAGAGATGCTTCAATATTTTTATTAATTGCTATTTCAGACATTGCCCGTTGCTATGGCTGGCCTTAGAAATGTCCACAAGCAATGTCAACCAGAGGTATTGGCATTCCTTTTAGACCTCTTCAAGTATAGCGACAATTCAAAAAATCAGTTTTCAGATAATTATTACAGAGCAGCTTTAGTCGATGCGTTATCAGCATCAATTTCACCAGCTTTAGTTAATCAAGATCCTGCAACAATTACTCCAGATTCTTTGCCAGAAGATATAAAGAAGATACTGGGAGAGGTAAAATATTATTTCCCGATTTTTATAAATGCATGTTTACTGTTAATGCAGTTAATATGCAAATTGGATATTCATAATTTGTGGCATTGAAATATTGAAAATCTTTAGCTAATCCTAACATCAATATATATATATATATATATATATATATATATATATATATATATATATATATATATATATATATATATATATATATATATATATATATATATATATATATATATATATATATATATATATATATATATATATATATAGATAACCAGAAGCTTAAACCTTGAAAAATTACTTCCATGTTATAAACACACTGTGACTTGCGCTTGCTTACGGGGTATTAGAACGCTCCAAAAAAATGGATACTTACCTCCAAAATCTGATATTTTTAGGTCTTATACTGCCTATCCTTTGTTCATTGGTGAGTTAAATGATTGTACTTTTCCTTTGACATTAATATCTTTACTTTTAACTGATTTCCATGTATTATTATTATTATTATTTTATTATTATTATTATTATTATTATTAGTATTATTATTATTATTATTATTATTTTCATTTTTACTGGTAGAAGTAGTTGTAGCCATCTATTATATCCTATTAGGTTATGTATTATTTCTTAACAATTGAAGACCACGATGGAAAAACACTTGCTTCATTTACCTAATTTTATATTAGAGCTTTTTTTTTTTTCAATTTTAGATCTATAATGTTATTTCAGTGTAAACCTACAATTAAAAGGCTCGTCTTTTGATTGGACAAGGTTGATCTCCATTTCAATTTTGTCATATTAAAGTACTTTTATTTATTTTTTTTTAAGACTGTTGGGTAACATCAAAATCATTAAATTCAAAGAAATGGTCTTATGTTTTTACTTTGTGGTCATCAGTTTATATATAGAAGTTAATTTTATTTTGGTTTATTGAAATTGACCATATTTGGCTCTATTATTATTTTATTTTTTTTTATAGCCTAATGCAAAAGAATTTTATTATTATTATTTTATTATTATTATTATTATTATTATTATTATTATTATTATTATTATTGCTATTAAATGATCATTTTTTTTTTAGATGTTCGTTTATCAGCTGTGGATCAGCTGATTGATTTCCTGCCTGTGGACGGCAGTTTCGATGACCTCAATTTCCTTTTGAATCTTATTGAATCTGATCCTGTGCCTTATTTCCGATATCAAGTCATCCGAAGACTTGCCCTTAACCCTCCTTTTCAGATGGGTCAAACTCACCGTCTTGATACAGAAGAATTGGTTGACAGACTTTGGTATCTTATGAAGTAAGTCTTATTTTTATTATTATTATTATTATTCCTCCTCCTCCTTCTCCTCTTCTTCTTTCGCTTTATTACTCTCTTACTTTTTTCGTTTTTGTTTTTTTCTTTATATATATATATATATATATATATATATATATATATATATATATATATATATATATATATATATATATATATATATATATATATATATATATATATATATATATATATTGACTAAAAGCCTGGAATATATTAATATAATTTCCCCCCACCATCAGTTTTGGCCAAGCTTATGATTCTCGCATCCGTTGTGGAGCGATGGACCTTTACTTTGCGTTGTATGGAAGACGAAGACCAGCCTGCGTACCCCCCGCTAATCAGGACTCTATTGCAGTATCCTCAGCTGGACCATCAAATATTGAAAAGAAATTTAATATCAGCAGCATGGCGGATTCCTACGTTAGAGAGCCATCTCCTCCAATGCAACATTCTCCTCTTGTGCCTCATGGACGTAGTTATAATCCTGGTCCACCGTCGGTAATGACGACAGCGCCGACAACTTTAGCAGAGAATACGCATCCTTCTTTCGTTAGTTCTGCCACCTCTGACACATTGAATGTAATTATATATATATATATATATATATATATATATATATATATATATATATATATATATATATATATATATATATATATATATATATATATATATATATATATATATATATATATATATATATATATATATATATATATATATATATATATATATATATCGCACTTTTTCTTTTGATCCATCTTTTTACAATTGTACTCGTGTGGGGTACCAGTTGCATGGCATTTCGGATGAAATGTTCTGAATCTGGTTCGTATGGGAAATTTAATACGCATATATTGAATCTGTGTTTTAATTGAAAGTTCGTTTGATGATCCGACTTTAGTCTGGCGAATGTGATTTTGCTTTTGTAGATAAGATTGTTAAGGAAGTTCGTCTCTGCGAGCTTGCATGCATGGACAAGATTGTTTGGTTAGCAGTTGTATGGGAAATTTTGCGTAATGATTGTGCAGATGTGTTAATGTGATGTCTGGAGAGATTGAAATGGTGTTGGAAATGTTGCTTCAAAAAGAGCTGGTGATGAGGTCGAGAATCTCAAATGGCCTTTTGTTTGATCCTGTAAGCTGTCTTTGTCAGGGATGTGAAGTTAAGCGTTTTGAAGTGAAAATTTTTATATTATATATATATATATATATATATATATATATATATATATATATATATATATATATATATATATATATATATATATATATATATATATATATATATATATATATATATATATATATATATATATATATATATATATATATATATATATAATATATATATATATATATATATATATATTATATATATATATATATATATAATTTTTTTTTATAGATTCCAGAAGAAAACATTCACAATATCTCAATAAAGCAGGAAATTCCTGAAACATATGAAGAAACTCCAATGGATTTTGAAGACAGCAGTAGTAGACTTTACTCTGAAGATTTACCTGTTTCTACCCATGATGTACCACTACCGTTACCAGCACACCACCACCACCAACAACCACCACTTGAACACGTTCGCATTAAGGTTCGTTTAATAAATTTCTAATAGTTCTTGGGAAGAAATTGTCAATCCTTTCTTACTCTAATTTTCATTGACTTTTAATGTGTTTGTGTGTGATAAGGTATATTTAAAAATTTTCATAATTTTAATAAATTTAACCATTTTATAATTAGGAAGAGTTAAATTGTTTTTTTTTTTAATTCTTTCTTAAAATGTGTAAATGCATGTAATTTTAATATGTAAGTGTAACTTAGGGTTTCCCACTCGCCCTCGTTCTCAGATATGCTCTTATAGCTTATTAATATCAAAGTTCTGGTCGTAAGTTCATAAAATTTGCTACAAATACAAAGCTTTGTGTGTGAAAGTTGAGGTAGAATCGTGAGAGGTCGCTCCACTTGCCACATATCTAACGTCTGCATGTACGAAATTGAGTCTTCCTTTGAAGATGGGGTAATTTCCAAGGGACTTTGATGGGAACCTTCCGTAACATGGAAGAGCGTTCGCAGGCATGCCATGATGCTAATGGCGATCACTTCCAACACTTTTTGTGATGTCAGTAAGATTCTCACACATCAAGGTTTGCTCGTGGCAAAATTTATTAACATGATTAGTACTTTGATACCTGTAATCGCATTTCTGGAGGCGAGAGCAAGTGGGACACCCGTAGTAATTTCAAAACAATGATTTTAAAAATATTAATATATGAGAAAATAAACAGATATTCAAATTTGTAGTACTTTAAATTTGTAGCTCTTAAATTGTGATGCAGAAACAATCTTATCTCCAATTTCTGAGATAATACGATTTCGTTGGAGAGTATATTCGACCCCCACTATTAAACAGCCTTTCACTCTCAATAAAATAGGGTGGAGCAGGGATATTTATAAGCCATAATATATGTAAATTAATGGGCAGAAAATTAATGATGACGATTGAGAAAAATATGCCGATTTTGACTTTCTTGTGCTTGTGTTTGAATGTAGAAATAATAATATTAATAACAATAATTATTATTATTATTATTTTTTATTATTATCAAATTTAAATTTTCTTGTGCTTGTGTTTGAATGTAGAAAGTTCACAGTTTGTAGCATAATTACTTTTAAATAAATAGATCGGGATATATTATTATTATTATTATTATTATTATTATTATTATTATTAGTAGTATTATTGAATTACTTTTAAATATCTCAGTGTTATGAAGATAATTATTTGCAGATGCGTTTAATTCATGAATGATATAAATATATTAATACCAAATATATTACTGCTATGTAGAGAATAATATTATTTTTAATAATTATTTTTAATATTCTTTCTTTACTGTTTGTAAGAGAAAAAGAGGAGGACCCGATAAATTTAATTGTATCTAAATTAGTAGTTTAGTGAACATGTTTACGAATAACGTAAAAAGAAGCTATTTATATAGAGTGATTATTAACTTTACTGTAGCAACACATTTTATCCGTTTTGATTTTTGAGAGTAGGATTTCAATTTACAACTCAAGAAAAGTGCCAAAGCACCATTGGTAGATTTGCTTAATTTTAAGCAATTTAATTAAAAACATATTTAATAGTTAGTTTGAGAATGTTGAGTTTAGATCATTAAATTTTCATATTATTTATGAATAGTATTGAATTTAGAAGACTATATTTGTGTTATTGTCTTTTTAGGTACTGTAAATTTTGGTTAAATTAGGAAACTGTAAGATTTAAAAATATTTATCAGCTGAAAATTTTAAATGTAAATATTAAAGAGGATTTATATATTATTGTTATTAAAGAGCCTTTGTACAGCATTGTAAATTTAGAATTATTGCAGGATGAAGTCGAGGTTTATGATGAAATGATTCGCCCACTTGACGGAGGAGAAGAAAATATTCCAAGACCTTATCATGAGCCACATAATGAGACCACTACCATGGACATTGACATGTCAACTAGTAATCCTTCCATTCTAGAAGAAACTGGTAATGCTCCGCCCGTTAGCCATTTAACCCCCACAAGTGAGAATTTTGCTCATTTTTTTTGTCTTTCTTCACGATTTATATATATTTGAAACAGTGATACGTATAATTTTAATTAATTAATTTTCTCTTAGTATATTTCCATCTAATAATACCCTTTTAATTTATATTTATTTTTGATTTCTTTAAAATTGGTTGCCACTTTTTAAAAAATTATTTAAATTTTCTAATTCATTAATATTTTTTGGAAAAATTTCCTAACGTTTCAGTCAGTTTGTGAAATTAAAAAAAAAAAAAAAAAATTACAATTGTAATGTAGTTCAATGTCAAGTTACTGATACATGAAACATTGGCTTTTCGGAGCTGGGGAATGTGAGTTATTCTCTCTCAACAATTTGTTTCGCTTAACTAAAAAATTAGTATGTTAACGGCACTTTATTATTGATGGAATAAAAATCTGTCATCCTCTATAGGCCTTGCCGTTCAGCATTATCAGTCAAAGGCCCGCGAAATCACAAGAGCCTCCTCGAAGATATTACTGAAATGACGTAGAGGCCATACTGATATATATATATATATATATATATATATATATATATATATATATATATATATATATATATATATATATATATATATATATATATATATATATATATATATATATATATATATATATATATATATATATATATATATATATATATATATATATATATATATATATTACAATGTTTAGGTTTTCATCATCCTGGAATATTCGATGATCACTCCCCAGAAGTGTCAACTCCTACATTTGCTCCTTCACTCGATTCAACATCAGCATATGGTACAACTCCTCTAACAAATGTAGTACCAGATGATGGTGATTCTACTACTGGTACCGATGCTGGGTTTTCCATAGCTGATTCTCAGTCCAATCCACCACCTGATACCCCGGGAATAAACAAACACAAATTGAAGAAAAAAAGAAAAGATAAAAAACACAAGAAGCATAAAAAACATGAACATAATCTTGATAAATTTGCTCCAGAAGAAAATTTAAGTTCCGGTAGTTCAAACCCACCGAGTCCTGCTTCTTCTCACGCGCTATCTGCGCCGAATACTCCCAAACCTCTTTAGATGAGTTTTCAGTGGCAAAGTTTAGTTATTTTATTTATATATATATATATATATATATATATATATATATATATATATATATATATATATATATATATATATATATATATATATATATATATATATATATATATATATATATATATATATATATATATATATATATATATATATATATATATATATTTTTTTTTTTTTTTTATTTTTTTATAACATGGGTTTTCCAACCTTCTTTCCTTTCAGCGATATCTCTCCTTATATGAGTGTTTTCCCAGCATATAGACGTGGTCGAAAACTAAAAGAAATGAGAATATGAGTAAAGTATTTACTAATTTTCAGTAACTGTTCCTCTTTATAAGTCTGAGTCAATTTCCTCAGCATACTGTTGTTGAATTATAACCTTCTTTATTTGGTTCCTTAGTTAAATTATCTTGTAAATCTATTATTTGATGAAGGAAATGCAGTATTTTTGTTTAATAGGCTCTAAACTATTTTAAAGATATCTAACAAGACGCAGTTTTGTAAGATTAAAGGGCAGCGAATCTAAAGGGAAAGGAACATATGAACCTTATCACGTCGGTCTGAGATTCTTTTATCGAGAAATTTAAATTTATACAATGGTTATCAAACTGAAGACCAAAATATATGTGATGCCAGAATTCATGAGTTATAACATCATCATCAATTTATTTATGTATAGTCTACATCAGACTGACTCATTTCTATATGAAATTAGGAATCGAAGACATAAGTGTGATGTTTAAGAATCTCATCACACTTGTCTATGGCACAAGGACGTCCAAATTTTTTTTTTTTTTTTTATGTTAAACATGTTGGTGAAACTACTTTTTAATTCCGATTCTCGTTGAATCTAAATCTCAACTCAACTGAATATTATTATAATTATTATTATATATATATATATATATATATATATATATATATATATATATATATATATATATATATATATATATATATATATATATATATATATATATATTATATATATATATATATATATATATATATATATTATTATTTATTTATATATAATATATAAATTATTTTTTAAAAATATAAAAATATTTATTCATGGTGTTTCATATCCTCAGTTTATTGGTATTTTACTTTTAATATATTTTGAATCAGCTTCGAAAATTATGGTAATAAAAATTTTTATCTTTCTGTGAAGTATTGGAAATTTCTTTTATGTTTAATAATTATTTATTTTGTATTGGGGAATTTTGTACTGTCAACTAAAGTTTTGAAAATGTTACCTAAACTAAAAAAAATTCTCAAAATGGCAATACTTAGCATTGGAATGAGCTTTGTGGGTGTGTGTGTGTGTGTGGTTTTATTTTTTTTTTACTTTAGAGAAGACTTGCTTTTAATTCCCTTTCCAAGATGTAACGTCAATTATTGCAATTAAATTTATAATACCATCATTGCGTCAAGAATCGTCTTCGAGTAGATGTGTATCCTAATATTAAATTTTAATTTGGCATTACAATAGGAGAATTTTAAGCATTTATTCTAGGTGGGGTTGGAGTTTTAGAATTCTATTTAGAAAATTGTCAAGCTTACATTGACAGACCCAATTTGATTCTCTCTATTGTTTTTAGATTTATTTGACAATTTATTAATAATTACATCTTATTTACTTGACATTGTTTTTTTTATTATTATTATTATTATTTTTATCGTACTGAGGACCTACTTTCTTTATTCGAGTTTGAGGGTTCTTGCTCTTTGGGTCAAAAGAGGGTTAACCTACTTAGGCAATTTAGATTACCTGGTACAAAAGAATTTTTAATTCATTCGCTTTTATTAAAACCTCGCCAAGTTTTTAGCCTTAGAAATCGAAATCATCATAATTTACCCTTTATTAATGAACTTGTTTTTTATTAATTGTACTTAACTTTAGAGGATGTCGCTATACTATTTTGCTTAGGTCAAAAGTTCTTACAGAACTGCATAATAATCTCTTTCAGGAATTTCTGCCTAAAAAATAATCCCAATAGCAGTTGTCAAATAGAAAATTCGTCACTTATTACTGGTGTTTCTGAGTCAATAGCTTTCTCAAAACTTATTTAAGATGTTAATAAGATCGTTAATGTTTATCTTTATTATTTTGACTTCCTTCTTGCATATCATGTTTTATCTTAAATTTCATGTATCCGCAAATTTTCTCGAACCTTTTATATTCTTTTTAAGTTTTTTGATGTATCATTTTCATGATTAACGTTTATTTTTTAACATTTGTTTCACAAGTTAACTTAAAATTAAATATAGAGCATTAAATTTTACTTTCCCCCATTTGCTCTTTTTCTGGAGATTTAAAAGCTTCAATTTTTTTAAATGTTTCTTACAATTAAAGGTACAGAGTTTTAAAATTTTCTTAATCAAAACCTCCTCATTTAATGTAGCACATTAAAATCAAAACGGTTTTTCGTAATTCTGAAAATATTGTTTAAAAATTTATCCACCTCCCAGAGTCTGTACCTTAATTAAAAATAGGTAATATTTTTATCCATTGAACGACACCGGAAAGAACAGTAGACTATTATTTTTTTTTTATATAATGTTGCAATTTAGTTGCATATGAGTAGATGTATTTTATAAATCGTATGATGTAATATAGAGTTTTATTATAATAGTGTTTGCGAGGCTTTATAAAAGACGAACCTCTAGAGTGAATTTCATTAGTTTTTTTCACTTTTTTTTACCAATGTACTGAAAGTAAATTTTAAAAGTAATATGTCAAATACCGACTTGGGCAATTGTTTTAAATTACTTCTTGAAATAATTCAATAGTATATTATAGATGATAAAAAATAAGTATTTGTAAATGATACATTATTACTATTCTAGTCTCTCTATAAGGAAGATAAAAAATGACAGACTGTAAACACTTCATTGCAATTTAATCTTGATCGTGAAGTAAATGCAAATATTAGTCAAATAATGACATCTCCGGAAAAAAAAAAAAATAATAATAATCGAATCCTTTCAATTTTGAAGGTCGTATTTATGTAAGACGAAAATCAATATTGGAAGAATTTTGACACTTCGCTAAGCAATCCCTTTTTTGAGGTGGTTTAATCAGAGTAAATATTACGTATTGATTTTTAACATTGACGAGATAGTCTTCACAAGTATTTTTTATTGTTTGAACGAAACTTTACTCTTATTTTATACTCAGAGTATAAAACAGGGAAAATGGATCATTTATCATTAAAAATAAAGAATATGCTAAAAAAATTGTAGTTTAAAACACTTTTACTTTTCTTAATGTTGACTTAATTAACTGTACTGAACTTGAAAATATTATATATTGTGTCTGGCACTTTCGTATGAAATACTTTATTGTAATTTAAGGACAAGGCTAAGAAATAGAAAAAGAAGTTAATAAAATTCTAAGGAAGTAGATATAACACCAATTTTGTTAAAGGATATTGAGTATTTCATTATTTTTCCCTGAAACGTACAGAATATATATATATATATATATATATATATATATATAATATATATATATATATATATATATATATATATATATATATATATATATATATATATATATATATATATATATATATATATATATATATATATATATATATATATATATATATATATATATATATATATATATATATATATATATATATATATATATATATATATATATATATATATATATATATATATATATATATATATATATTATATCCCTCTTAGCTGCTTTTGTGACTAAGTTAATGTAATGGACTATTTATCACATTTTCACAATCTAAAAAATCAACATATGATTTTAAACTAGTTACACAAAAGTGTTCGAGTAGTTTTGTGAGATTAACGATATTTTAAATCAGTTTCTCGAATTTTCCTCCAAATCTAATTGTCCACCATGCTGTCAACATACTGTTATGATATCAATGTTCACTGTTCGGTACGTGTCTTGGAGGAAAAAATTACCTATGCTCATCCTATAGTATAATTCCAAGTTCTCCTTGCAGTTATCAAGATAAGGGTCGAAGCTACGGACTTTGAGGGATATTGTGCAGGCCATTTTGCTGTAGTTCTTCCCCAAGTTCTCTAGTAATTACGGTTAACACATGTGAGGTGCACCGATCGACCTAGAAAAAATGAGTTCGTTTCCGGACAAATTGTAAATGAGGAGAAGCCACTCGTTGAGGCTACAGGCTATTCTGATTGCCTCGAAGAACGCGGTCTTACTGTGGTAGAAGCAGATCCCATCTTGACTGGGTAAGAAACTAGAAATTCTCGCCAACGCTTACGTACGTACTCTGATCTGGGACTTGTTTACTTCATCTACGAACTTCCCTTTGAGGTAGACGTCAAAATATGGTTGCCATTGACCTGCGAAATCAAAATCTCGGATTAACTAGTTGAGGACTCTTTTAGTTGAGGTAGTATGGAAGTTTCTCCTCTGCTGGAACTCTGACAATGTGATCTGAGTTTGAAGATGGATGCTCCTTCTCCGGAGCAATGGGTAAAAAAGTTCATGATAGTGGGAGAAAGAAACTATGGAGATTGTAAGGTCTTAACTCCACATGTGATAAGAAGTGCATCCTTGCCTGAATTGAGTTTTAGAAGGTTCAATATAAAGATGAAATTTCTAGATGGGTTCCCACCAAATTATGAGATTGCTAATATAATTACTTTTTTCCCCCTTCATTCCTTCTGTACTTATCATCCTATCAGAAAAATAATTTTTTACTGTATATATATATATATATATATATATATATATATATATATATATATATATATATATATATATATATATATATATATATATATATATATATATATATATATATATATATATATATATATATATATATATATATATATATATATATATATATATATATATATATATATATATATATATATATATATATATATATATATATATATATATATATATATATATATATATATATATATATATATATATATATATATATATATATATATATATATATATATATATATATATATATATATATATATATATATATATATATATATATATATATATATATATATATATATATATATATATTATATATATATACTTCGCAAGCTTATTTGTTTGTTGTATTGACCAAATATTTGATTTTTTAAGTTATGGTGAACTTAATTAATTAAGTAAACTTGATTGGCTACTGGAACATTCTGATATATATATATATATATATATATATATATATATATATATATATATATATATTATATATATATATATATATATATATATATATATATATATATATATATATATATATATATATATATATATATATATATATATATATATATATATATACCTTTGGTGAGCAAAGGCCAGAGGTCTATCAATTTCCACCAGAGCTGGGGGATTACAGAATTAAGGTTTATTAATGGCCGGAATGCCACGATACACAACGTTTTAAAGTGTGGAAGTAAAGTTGGACAGAGAAAAGATGAAACTGTCTAGAAATGCTTGTCGTGTTCACGAATCCTTCTCAGTGGAGGAGGTATGCGACAAGAGAGTTCAGAAGAGTAGTGTCCGTTGTAATAGCAATAGTATATTGAGAGAGTGACGCAACAATTCGGAGGGCAGAAAGAGATTGAAGAGAGTTAGTGAGAGAGAAAGAGTTCATAAGACGAAGAGACATAGACTCCACCTTTTCAAAGAGACCTGTATGAATGGAGCCACCTCAGATGTGTTAAGCGTACTCCAAACAGAGGTGAAAAACACTTCTATAAAGATAAAGCAACTGATGGGGCGTATATAGAGAAATTACGAAAACTCATTAGAACACCCAACCTCTTATAA
>SEYY01022437.1:107500-110000 GCA_009176605.1 Armadillidium nasatum
CTATAATGGTGAACAACCTTCTCTTTCGCTAACCTTTGCAATATTCGCTGTCTTTACTCTAAAAATGTTCACTTTGATGGACAATACTCTCTTTCTATAGAATTCACCTCTTGTTCTTGACGGAAAATCAGATGCTTAATTGGCTCGTTAGTAAATCCAATTCTGTTACACCCTACTATCTCTATCATCAGTTTTTAGCCAGAGAAGGATATTGAGTGCATGTGTGCAATGATGTTGTGTGCTCTATTGTTTATAATTTGCAGTTTTCCGAATTTTCCATATTATGAGTTTGACTCCCTTGCCAATCTATGTATGAGTAAATTCATTTGTTCTTCTTATTTATCGCCTAATGCTAATGAATAAATCAAATTCTCCGACTATCTTAACTCTAAAAATGAACACATTTTCTCGTTTTCTCCTACTCTGAAATCACAATTTTGGAATGTCTTTCTTATCTCAAACTATTTTGCTACTTTCATTTAATGACATTTTCTCTAGCAATAAAATATTGTATCCATAATGATTAATGACGTTTTCTCTATCACCTCATCATCTAAAAACCCCTATGCTGTCAATTCCACTCTTTGATCATTACTCCTTTCGTTTTGAAACTAGTCATTGTTAAATGCAAATTTAACAATGTTTTTCCTT
This sequence comes from Armadillidium nasatum, assembly GCA_009176605.1. NCBI lineage: Eukaryota > Metazoa > Arthropoda > Malacostraca > Isopoda > Armadillidiidae > Armadillidium > Armadillidium nasatum. The sequence goes on from SEYY01022437.1 coordinate 108,152, forward strand.
ATTTCTAACTGAGGACAAAGACACCATGGTACTTCTTAATTTCAAAAAACCTCATTTCATTCATCTTTCTGTTCGACAAAACCTTCCACACTACTATAACATCTTCGAAAACAAATAACGTTATTTATCGTCTGTCCCTAATTTTTTTTTCGAATGGTCAAATTATTTCTCTCAAGAGTATGGTCGCTTTGGGCGACATTCGAAATTTATTTTCATCATCCCAGCTACTTGTTCTTTATAGTAGTGTTCTTCTCCACTGTTTTGAGCAAACTTCATGTATCCGAAGTGGTTCCACTCAAATAGCTTTTCTTGAAAGGAAGTGCGTAATCTATGTTTTTTAGTTTCATCAACTTTTCCACTCTCACTCTGTCTTCAACTCTTTTTCTGCTGTCGAAATGTTGGGTCTCTTTTCTCATTCTATCGCTCTTCTGAACTCTTCAGACGCATTCTTCTTCTTTAGAGGAAATCTGGTGCGATTCGTCTTTCCACGTAGTCTCTTACATTCTTTGTCTAATTCTCTGATTCCAAACTTAACAGTTACGTTCTTTCTTACATTTGCTCAAGTGTTAAAATATGAAATTCCTTCCCTATTTCTGTTTTCCAGATTTTCATTCCAGGACTTGCTTTTAAACACCTTGTATCAGGATATGAAAGCCTTTAATTTGCTCTTGATTGGATTTTTCACTCTAGCCGAATGTGTGTAAAACTCTGACCTTCACGTCCACTCAAAGAAACCTAAAAAATATTTGTGTTAACAGACAACGTCATTATCGTTAATTTACACGTTGTGGAATATATTTGAGCTATTTTTAAATTTTGACTTCACTCTTGTTTGATTGTACATAATCAGTTCTATTATGTGCATTTATTATTTTTATTTTAAAACCACATCGGGTATTTTTATAACAAATGTATCAAATATAATACTGCATAATAATGATTCAAGATACTGCATAATAATCAACCGACAATAAAACTTTAAACAATACTTGGAAATTTTAATAATACATCTAAGACAAAAAATAAAGAAAAACAAATGTAAGTTGGAAATTTTAGTTTTTGGAGGTCTGAAAACTTCAGGAAGTAAACTATTTCTTAATCTGTTGTTTACTGAATTTGCTTAGGAACCAACTTTTAAGAGATGCTCTCTTCATAAATTCATTATATTTACTTTACCCATCACTGCCATCTGTAATCCATTTAAGCCTAATGCTTATAATTTATTATTTCTTTTTCCCGTTAGCTCCTGTCTGTGATCTGTCTATCTTATTACCTTCTCCCGTAACTGTATGAGATAGTGCCTACAGTAAAGACTTATCAAAGTCTAAACCATAGGTTTTTAATCTGGAATAGAGCACTCACTGGGGGGCACCGCGCTTGACTAAGGGAGTAGTAAGATCTAGATGAGGGCTGCGAGCCAATATAATAATATAAAATTATTATCTTTAATAGCAATTAATACATGCATGACAGTGCTGTTAATATTTACTTAAATAAAACGAAATATAAACATTGAAGACAAAACATGTTGAAAAAGATTGTCCCAAATAAGGTTATTTAGCAATTTTAGTCATTATTCATTTTTATCTACGTAATTTTTATACTCTGCATTTTTTAAAGTAAAATTATTTGATCATCAACGTTTAATAAACCTTAGTCACATTTCCTGTCTTTCCCAAATGAAGGGGGTGGGGTGCAGTACAACTAGTTGAAAGTGGGCGCTTCACAAAAAAAAAAGGGTAAGAACCACTGGTCTGAACTCTGCTTCCCACCACTCATCTCTATCTATTCCTATCTTTTTTTCATTGCATTCCTATTTGCAAGTGTAAGACCTCTGTTTCTGCTTAAA
>SEYY01022437.1:112500-115000 GCA_009176605.1 Armadillidium nasatum
ATAATTTTCTATCTCTTTCGAAGGTTCTGTTGCATCCCTTGAGAACAAACATAATATTCTCTAGCTCAAAATAAACAGATAAATGATTTGGAAACCTCGATTGTATTAGAGTGAAATTGAGTAGATGAACGCTGATGAGTCCTGTTCAGGGTAAAACATTTTTCTTTCTCCTCTCAGTTGTTCCAATTGATCAAAGGTCTCTTCGGAAAGCATCACGAGCTCTCATAGCGTGTAGTTCACTCGCTCTAAATCCGTGATGGTCTGATGGGCATATTTTGTCTGCTTGGAAGGACGGCACATCCTCTCGTAGGTGAGGTCTGTTCTCAAAAACAAAACAACACAAAAGGTCTCTTCCACCTTTGCGTACACAAATGGAAAGCGAAGAATTATTTTCACATTTTTTTTTCCTTTTTAAAGGATCTCCAGTTCCATCCGTGATTTGAATAACTTCGAATCCAAAAGGTCATATGTTTGTAAACAGTTCTTTTCTTTCTCACCCACCTGACCTTTTATTTATTTATTTATTTTTGAGAAAGTAAAATTTCCTATTTTTTAGGAAAAAAAATAGAGTTCTCTTTTGTCTTTAAAAAAAAAAAAATCAAAAAAAATCTACATAATGAATAATAATAATAATAATATATAATAATAATAATAATAATAATAATAATAATAATAATAATAATATATATATTTAATTTAAAATAGAAAGATGAAGGGACTTGTGATATTTTTGAGTGCAATTATGGTGGCCTCCGGCACCAGCAGAACGGCCTTTCAATTATCTGCCGGAGCGGAAGAAATCGTTCCTAACATGGATAAATCATTCACCTGCGACGAAAAACTTTACGGTTACTACGCTGACGTTAATAATAACTGTCAAATTTTCCACGTCTGTCTCCCTGTACCAAAAGATGTTGGTGAGGTAAGAAATCAAAGAAACATAAATTAAAATTAATTAAAATTTACATATTTATAAATTTTAAAAATAAATAATATAAACATTTGATAACTGGATGAAGGGATATATATATATATATATATATATATATATATATATATATATATATATATATATATATATATATATATATATATATATATATATATATATATATATATACTCTGGTGGGCAAAGGACAGAGGCCTACCAATTTCATCCAGAGTTGGGAGATAGCATAAACAAGGTCGATTAAAGGCCGACATGTCCAGATACACGGCGTTTAGAGGTGTACAAGTCAAAGAAAGTTGAGAAAACGGATAAAGGGAGCGTGTTACAGACTTTGCCGATACTGTACATGTAAGACCGAGCATAGCAGTTAAGTCTGAAGTCAGAGAGTTGGACAGAGAAAAGACAAGACTTTGTTGAAAAGCGTGTCGCACAAGCCTATCTCAATGTAGGAGGTATGCTGCGTGAGAGATCAGAAGAGTAGTGTCCGTAGTAATATTGATAGTATAGAGAGAGTGACGCAACAATTCAACGGACAGAAAGAGATTGGAGAGCGAAAGATCGTCCACGGTATCCTTTGCAGGATATAATTCAGAAAGCTGGGCTTGAATAGAACTCACAAAAATATGATTTGATTCGTACAGAAAGGTCATACAAGAAGGAATGGAGATAAAGGAGGAATTCGGAAGGAACTCCGAAAGACAGGAACCTAGATGGAGAGTTGTGCTGAATAGGCAGGTGGCATTCAGCCTACTGGTACAGCTGGTATACGTGCGTGGCAGATGTTAAGCGGCGAGGGCCAAATTAAATAATAAATCTGCTAGGTATATTTATACCACAATGATAATGCGAATTGGTGAAGCTGATGCACAATCACAATATGCAAATGCAATAAGTGAAGTTGAGGTGCAATCACAATAAATAAAGAATTCTGAATTCACGTTTGAGTACGGTAAGATATGTCGAATCGATGCAGTAAAATAACGGGTCATAGTCTATTTTTGGCAACGTCGATACCACAGTAGAACTTTGACAGTAATAAATGCGTACGACTACAACGAAAAACCCAAGATTTCACCTTTTCAAGGAGAGCTGTATGAGTGGACCCACCCCAGATGTGTGAGGCGTACGTACTCCAAACAGGTTCGAGCAACATCCTTACAAAGAGCAAGCAATTGAAGTGACGTAAAGAAATTACGAAAGCAACTCAGGATGCTCAACCTCTTAGAAGCTTGTATAGGAAAAAATAATGTGATCCTTCCAAAAAAGATCACAATAAAGAGGAACACCAAAAATATTAAGGACAGAAGAAGGTTTGATTTCAGTATTTTCGAAGATGTCATAGTTGTCAAGTTGTGTCGAGTAGAGATGGAGAAAATTGAGTTTTTGAGGCATTGAAAACGATCGTGTTTCTCAGCCCCAATTTGAAATACGATAAAAATCTGAGGTCAGTTTCTCCAAGGCCACACTCCTTGAGTTAATCAACTGGGAGGGGCCGTCTTTCAAGGTGAAAGGAGTAATGAAGGGTTGGAGTCATCAACATAGGAGCGGATA
>SEYY01022437.1:120000-145000 GCA_009176605.1 Armadillidium nasatum
TTATTTATTTTTTATTATATTAAAATTTTTAATGATTATTATTAGTCTAGCAGAGTTTAGCCTTATATATATATATATATATATATATATATATATATATATATATATATATATATATATATATATATATATATATATATATATATATTATATATATATATATATATATATATATATATATATATATATATATATATATATTATTGAAATTAAGTGTTGATCTCCAGAAATTATTATCCGAATTTAGACGAACACTATCGTACTAACTGAATGCATATCTGAGCAGATGTCTGTGACTAGTGTTGTTACTAATGGTTCTATGTAATTTCTTACCCTATTCTTTTTAATTACTAATTTCTAAACTACTTATCTAATTCTACCCACTCTTGTGCTGATGTCTCTTATGCATTTTATATTCTTCATATTTTTTTTTTTTTTAATTAATTTGATAATGTGGTAGATTTTCATATGGGGTTACCTCAGCCTTGTGAATTAATTTCAACTGTTTAAAAATTCGACTTCTAGAAATTCACCTGTCAAATGTACACCCATAATTTTCTATCTCTTTCGAAGGTTCTGTTGCATCCCTTGAGAACAAACATAATGTTCTCTAGCTCAAAATAAACAGATCAATGATTTGGAAACCTCGATTGTATTAGAGTGAAATTGAATAAATGAACGCTGATGAGTCTTGTTCAGGGTAAAACATTTTTCTTTCTCCTCTCAGTTGTTCCAATTGATCAAAGGTCTCTTCGGAGAGCATCACGAGATGTCATTGCGAGTGGTTCACTCGCTCCGAACTCATGATGGTCTGAAGGGCAGTATTTTGTCTGCCTGGAGGGACGGCCTTTTCCTTCGTTGGTGAAGTCCGCTTTCAAAAACAAAACAACAGAAAAGGTCTCTTCCACCTTTGCGTACACAAATGGAAAACGAAGAATTATGTTCATTTTTTTTTTTTTTTTTTTTTTTTTTTTCCTTTTTAAAGGATCTTCAGTTCCATCCGTGATCTGAATAACTTCGAATCCAAAAGGTCAAATGTTTATAAACAGTTCTTTTCTTTCTCACCCACCTGACCCTTTATTTATTTATTTACTTGTTTTTTATTTTTTTGAAGCGACGTCGTTTTTCTACTATTTCATTTTATAGGTGCGGTAGCGGGTGGTGCTTGAGGTAGCTGACGACTCGATCGCCACTACGAAGCCATCACAACACAAAGGGTTCAGTGTTTTTTAAACGAATTTTTTGTGCTGATTGGCACAAACTTTCTTAGATGTGATTTCCCTTTCTTTCTTTCTTTCCATTCCGTTCTGTTCTGTGGAATTCTGTTCCATCTTCAGTATCCTATTGGTTTATATATATATATATATATATATATATATATATATATATATATATATATATATATATATATAATATATATATATATATATATATATATATATATATATATATATATATATATATATATATATATATATACCAGTGAACAGCAAGTCACACTTATTGTTATTATTATTATTATATTATTATTATTATTATTATTGTTTACCAATTTCTAAATTGTTGTTCGAGCGAACATTTTTATCCTAAAAGTTTTGTAATTAATAAGTCATTGGGTAATTTGAGATTTGCTTCGAAGGTTATAATAAATATTTATATAAAAATAACGAATATTTTATTTATGTTAAATCGGCATCCACTATTATCATTATTGCTACTATTAATGCGAATACTTCTACCATAGAATACTTCGAATATTTCTACCTTTTTATTAGACTACTTCTACCATAGTAGTACTTATTAGTATAATAGTATAAGACTAATTGGCTCACGTTAAGAACATCTGTATCGGAATCTGTATACTTGTATATCCACATCTGTTTAATTAATAAAATATTAAGGTTCTTTCCCCATCAGCTATTCCTAATTAAAAATATTTTAATTAAAGACAAAGTAAAATTTCCTATATTTTAGAAAAAAGGAGTAGAGTTCTCTTTTGTCTTTAAAAAAAAAAAATTATAACAAATAATAATAATAATAATAATATTATTAATAATATATATATATATATATATATATATATATATATATATATATATATATATATATATATATATATATATATATATATATATATATATATATATATATATATATATATATATATATATATATATATATTTAAAATAGAAAGATGAAGGGACTTGTGATATTTTTGAGTGCAATTATGGTGGCCTCCGGCACCAGCAGAATGGCCTTTCAATTATCTGCCGGAGCGGAAGAAATCGTTCCTAACATGGATAAATCATTCACCTGCGACGACAAACATTACGGTTACTACGCTGACGTTAATAATAACTGTCAAATTTTCCACGTATGTCTCCCTGTACCAAAAGATGTTGGCGAGGTAAGAAATGAAATGAAACAAATTAAAATTAATTAAAATTTACTTACTTACTTACGTCTTCCCTCAGGTAGGCCTACGGCCTGTCAGCGGAGACAGCATCGTCCTCCACGCATTCCTCTCCAGCAGCACACCGTCCTCCAAAAGTTGTTGCATCGCAGGCAGTCCATTTCTTCTCAACGCTCTCTCCACACAATCTCTCCATCTTCCCCTCGGTCTCCCCCTCGGCCTCACTCCCTCCACTCTCCACCTCCACCTCCTACTTGCTACTCGTTCTTCAGGCATTCTTTCCACATGCCCCCACCACCTCAATCTCGCCGCGTCGATTCTATTTAACACCGGCACTACACCAACTCTCTCTCTAAACCATTCATTTCTCAATCTATCTCTTCTCGTCTTTCCCATCATCGTTCTCAACACTCTCATTTCAGCAGCTTCGATCCTTTTTTCTTCCCTAGTTGAAACGCTCCAGGTTTCTGCTCCATATGTCAGGGTGGGCACCAATATATTATCGAATATAATCCTTTTCACCTCTATATCCATCACCCGATCCTTCATAATTGGGAACAGTGCTCTCATTGTTCTTCCATATTTTTCCATTCTAGCTTCCACCTCACACACACATCCTCCTCTACTCGTAAAAACACTACCCAGATACACAAACTGTTCTACATTTTTTAATCTTTCTCCGTCAATGATGATCTCTACCTCTCTCTCCTCTCCTCTACCCACTCTCATAATTACCGTCTTTTCCGTGTTCATTTTCAGCCCCACCTCTCTCAAGTTTCTCTCAAAACTCTCCATTAACCCTCTCAATGTTTCCTCTTCTTCACTCCAACAAGCTAAATCATCTGCATACCCCATTATATCACCGTTCATGTTCGGGAATTCTTCTTTAACCCTACCAATAACCACATCCAAGTATGCTATAAAAAGCAGTGGAGACAGAATACTTCCTTGCCTTACTCCTGTCCCTATTTCAAACCATCTGTCATTTTCGCATCCGGTTCTTACCTTACATTCACATACAGTATACAAGCTCATTATTGCTTTTCTCAATCTTTCCTCCACTCCATATACCTCTCCCAACATTCTCCACAATATATTTCTGGGTATTGAGTCAAAGGCCTTTTTTAAATCCAGAAAGGCTACATACACTGTTTTGTTAAACTCCCAGCTCTTCTCTAATACTATTCTCAAGGCAAACAGTAGATCCGAGGTACTTCTTCCCTTCCTATACCCATATTGCTCTTCACCCAACTGCCCTTCTATCATTCTTCTCAATCTTTTCTCTAGAATTCTTTCGTACACTTTGGCTATATGGTCCAACAGTGCTATTCCTCTATAATTTCCACACTCCCCCGTGTCTCCCTTGCATTTACATATTTATAAATTTCAAATTTAAGTAATATAAATATTTGATAAATGAATGAAGGGATAATATATTACATTATATATATATATATATATATATATATATATATATATATATATATATATATATATATATATATATATATATATATATATATATATATATATATATATATATATATATATATATATATATATATATATACTCTGGTGGGCAAAGGACAGAGGCCTACCAATTTCATCCAAAGTTGGGAGATAGCATAATCAAGGTCGATTAAAGGCCGACATGTCCAGATACACGTCATTTAAAAGTACATGTCAAAGAAAGTTGAGAAAATAGATAAAGGGAGAGTGTTACAGACTTTGCCGATACTGTACATGTAAGACTGAGCATAGCGGTTAAGTCTGGAGTCAGAGAGTTGGACAGAGAAAAGACAAGACTTTGTTGAAAAGCGTGTCGCACAAGCCTATCTCAATGTAGGAGGTATGCTGCGTGAGAGATCAGAAGAGTAGTGTCCGTTGTAATATTGATAGTATAGAGAGAGTGACGCAACAATTCAACGGACAGAAAGAGATTGGAGAGCGAAAGATCGTCCATGGTATCCTTTGCAGGAGAGAATTCAGAAAGCTGGGCTTGAATACAACTCACAAAAATTTGATTTGATTCGTACAGAAAGGTCATTCAAAAAGGAATGGAGATAAAGGAGGAATTCGGAAGGAATTCCGAAACACAGGAACCTAGATGAAGAATTGTGCTGAATAGGCAGGTGGCATTCAGCCTACTGGTACAGCTGTTATACATGCGTGGTAGATGCTATGCGGCGACGGCCAAATAAAATAAATTAATCTGCTGGTATATTTATACCACAATGATGATATGAATTGGGGAAGCTGATGCACAATCACAATATGCAATAAAATTGAGGTACAATCACAATAATGAATTTTGAATTCACGTTTAAGTACAGTAAGATGTGTCGAATCGATGCAGTAAAATAACGGGTCGTAGTGTATTTTTGGTAACGCCGATACCACAGTACAACTTTGACAGTAATAAATGTGAGGTGACTTAAAGAAATTACGAAAGCAACTCAGAATGCTCAACCTCTTAGAAGCTTGTATAGGAAAAAATAATGTGATCCTTCCAAGAAAGATCACAAGAAAGAGAAATACCAAATATATTAAGGACAGATGAAGGTTTGATTTCAGTATTTTCGAAGATGTCATAGTTGTGTGGAAGTTTGTGTCGAGTAGAGAGGTGAGGGAATTGAGTTTTTGAGGCATTGAAAACGATCGTGAGTAGTTGTGATTACCATTATTTTGTGCATGTTGTTTCATCGAATAAAGAATTTAAGCTTCATTTCGTCTTTTAAGAAGAATCCCCCATTCGCGCCTGCCCCCGGGCAGAGCAAGTGGTGGGCCCCTGGACCCCCAAAGTCGAGCAAAATTCAGTCGGACTGAACCGCAAAGAAAATGATCAGGAAAGAAAGTGAGGTGAACGCAGCGATTTTGCAAACTCAGGCAACTTCCTGATACCGTTTTGGGAGGGTTCACGGGGCCCCGCGGGGGGCCCCTTCCCCAGACTTGAGGCCAATTTCAATGGGTTGAACCCCCCAAAATGGTGTCAGGAAAGAGCGTGAGGTCAATTTGAGCGGAGTGATTTGCATTGCAAATCAAAATCCCGTTCTGGCTTAGGTTGCCAGATTTTCGAAATCTGGCACCCGTCAATTCCGCCCCCCTTACTACGGGGCGGAATTGAAGGGTGCCAGATTTCGAAAATCTGGCAACCTGTCCCTAACGGTTTTTTCTGCATTTGCGGGCAATCCTGCATTCTCAGGGACCTTCCTGACATTTTCTTTATCGGTTCAAGGACACACGTGGGCCCCTGGACCCCCGGACCCCCAAAGTCGAGCAAAATTCAGTCGGACTGAACCGCAAAAAAAATGATCAGGAAAGAAAGTGAGGTGAACGCAGCGATTTTGCAAACTCAGGCAACTTCCTGATACCGTTTTGGGAGGGTTCACGGGGCCCCGCGGGGGGCCCCTTCCCCAGACTTGAGGCCAATTTCAATGGGTTGAACCCCCCAAAATGGTGTCAGGAAAGAGGGTGAGGTCAATTTGAGCGGAGTGATTTGCATTGCAAATCGAAATTCCGTTCTGGCTTAGGTTGCCAGATTTTCGAAATCTGGCACCCGTCAATTCCGCCCCCCTTACTACTATCGTGTTTCTCAGCCCCAATTTGAAATACGAGAAAATTCTGAGGTCAGTTGCTCCAAGGCCACACTCCTTGAGTTAATCAACTGGGAGGGGCCGTCTTTCAAGGTGAAAGGAGTAATGAAGGTTGAAGTCATCGACATAGGAGCGGATAGATGATGAAGTAATAGAGAGAAGGTTATTAATGAAAGGTAGGAAAATAGTTGGGAATTGAATAGATCTCTGAGGAACATCAATATTAACAGACTTAAAGGATGAAAGGTGACCGTCTGCAAAAGCTGCTATAGAACGACCAGAAAGTAAATCAGAGAGAAGCCTATAGAGAGAAGGATAGATTCCGAGAGGAAAATTTGGAAATCAAAGCATTGTGCCATGCAAACTCTATCGAAGGCTTTTAATATGCCCATTGCTACAGCGGAAGATTTACTGAAGCACCGAAGAACGGAGGGCCAAGAAAAAAAAGACAAGGGAAAGAAAATCACCAGTAGTGTTTTATACGAAATCCATATGGTGATCAGAGATAAGATTAGAAGAATCGAGATGTTTCCATATCTTCCTGTTAAGGATAGATTCGAAAACTTTAGAAAGAACGGAGGTTAAAAAATAGGTCGATAATAATAGTTAGAAGGTTGAGAAAGGTTCCTCTTCTTCTGTATCTTCTGTACAAGCTGAATGACCACACGTTCCCAGCAAGAAGGGACGGTCGAGGAAGAAAGACAGACGAAATAGTTTGCCAAGGTAGGCTGCAAGCTCAGAAGTACAAGTTTGAGATAGGACAGGAGGGATACCGTCACCTTCTTAGTGTTAAGCTCAAGAAGAGAGAGCAAAAATAACATATAGAAGAAATTACTATATGATACATAAATGAGATAGAGGGGACTGAAAGAGGAGGAATAGTTTCGAAATTGTCTAAAGGTGGAATTAGAGACAAAGATTTTATATATATATATATATATATATATATATATATATATATATATATATATATATATATATATATATATATATATATATATATATATATATATATATATATATATATATATATATATATATATATATATATATATATATTTTAAATCGTATGTCACCATTATAAATGAAGTGTATTTTTTCCTTTTAACAGGAGAACAACGTTGAACAGTTTTCTTTCGTCTGTGGGAATGGAACCGTTTTCAATCAAGAGACATTAACTTGTACATTTACCGAAGATTCTATTCCTTGTGAAGACTCGGAGAAATATTTCTCACTTAACGAAGAATTTGGACGTATATTAAGAGGAAGAAGTGGACTTGCTTCTGGTGGACTTACTACCGAGAACAGCCTATTTGCTGACAGTGGTGCTAACCAAGTTCCTGACAGTGGTGCTAGCCAAGTTCCAGATATTGGTGCTAACCAAGTTCCTGACAGTGGTGCTGTCCAAGTTCCTGATATTGGTGCTAACCAAGTTCTTGACAGTGGTGCTAGCCAAGTTCCTGATATTGGTGCTAACCAAGTTCTTGACAGTGGTGTTAACCAAGTTCCTGACAGTGGTACTAATCAATTTGACGACAATAGCGTTACACAAGCAGCTTATGGCAACACAAACGTCTAATCGATGCCGAAATTAATGAATATATATATATATATATATATATATATATATATATATATATATATATATATATATATATATATATATATATATATATATATATATATATATATATATATATATATATATATATATATATATATATATATATATATATATATATATATATATATATATATATATAGTGTTTGAATGTATCAAATAGAAACTGTATCAAAATAGCTTTAAGAAAATAAAACAACTATTTTATTATCAGAGTTTTTATTTTTCTTTAATTTTTTTTTTTCTTTTTTAATGATCAATATGGAATTTAGGGAATGCTGGTCTTATTTAAAGATATTAAATCTGATTCGCATATACGGTTCATACTGGAGAGACGATTATAGGGAAGAATTATTACCGGGAGCGATCTGCCATGGGAGTTAAACTAGTCTTTTCAATGAATACTTTAGTTCGAAAACTTTTTTCTGAAGTAAAAGATGACCGACAACTTCACTCGAGCAAACTGATAGGGTATATTATCAATCATTTAATTTTTAAAAACTGACAATCATTCAAATTATATATATATATATATATATATATATATATATATATATATATATATATATATATATATATATATATATATATATATATATATATATATATATATATATATATATATATATATATATATATATATATATATATATATATATATATATATATATATATATATTATATTTTTTTTTTTTTTTTTAATCGCTTACCTGGGAAGTCGTTAGAAAAAAAGAAATATTAATGAATTAGCTTAATTTATTTTTCTGACCTCAATAAAAATCCAAATTATCCATATTTAGGTTTATAAAATCTATCTTTGGTATAGACTTTATAACGGTAAAACTATACCATTGATTTTATAAAGCAAGATCATCTTAAACTTTTCTTTAGCAGCAAAACTTTTCAACGGAAGTTGTTAAATGAAAACAGAATTATGATTGGTAAAGGAAATTACAAAATATGACCAAATAAAATGCGAAAATAGAAGACAGACAGACTAGTTTTGTGGAGGTCTTTTGTTATAAAGGTTTTGTAATTATTGAGATTGAGTTGTATTAACTTAAAAAATGAAAAAAAATGATGGGGTAGATACTCCATGTAAAGACAGGAATGTTCTCCACTTAAAGGATCAATGCTTGCAATTAAGATGCAAATGGCTCGGGATGACATTTGCTTATGGCTTATTAAAAAACTTATCTGAAATTATATATAGTGGATAAACTTAATATAAGTTAGTTAAAGCTATCTATAAAAAGTGAGACTGTAGAGCTAGTTATTGGTCTCTTCATTAATTTTAAACTAGTTTATGACCTTCGTTTAATTGCAATTTTTTTTCATGCTTCAACTCTACTTAAAAAAAAAAAAAATTCCCCCGACTCTATCTCAACCCAAACTTTTGCGGCTCTGCAGCACTCATTTTAAGTTTGTTTTCTTTTCTTTCAAATCGGTCTTGAGACTTATCAGGCTTTAGATGTTCAATGACGAAAGGTGAAAATGGTAAGAGAAATGAGAATCATTGGTACAGAAAAGCAAACTTAAAGGTAAAGATGATAAAAGGAAAGGTAAATAAAGTAAAAAAATAAAAAGATAAAAAGTAAATAATGGTAGATGTAACAGTATTGTTAGTAATTGCTAAAATATTTTGAAAAATAGAGTACAAAGATGCTTTGCAACTAACGTTAATTGTATAAATTCATCACAACCACCAGGATAATAGTATTACAATAATTTAATTTTCTTCTTGCTACTACGTTCATTTTTCCGCAATAAATTGTCCATGACAGCATTTTTATCAAATTAGAAAAGAAATACTTTTCCTTCTATTTTTTAAAAAAATTTTAAACAGTAAATCGAAAAATTAAATTGGTAATTTAATAAAATTAGCATTGATCAATCTGCCTAGAAATTCATTTCATAAATAAGACTAACTTATATTTCATTCCTTTCATGGAAAGTTGTTACTGATAATATTGCTCAAAAGTTAAAAACAATGACAAAAGGAAAAAATAAAAATACTTTCCTCAAAAAGTAATACTATATTAATTTTTTGTATTTTACAAAAATAGTAAAGATTTACTTGAACAAGAAAATACTTTTTTGGTTTGGAAATAAACAAAGATGAAGCCAATATATATATATATGTTATTTCATCTATTTATTTAATTGCAAAAAAAAAAAAAAAAAAAAAAAGAAATGGCACTATTTATAAAATTAGGAACTAAATAATAACAAACTAGAACTATATCACAAAAAACAGTTTACAAATTTGAAAGGGTTATCAAAATTTGTTTAATTCATGTTTATAATTTCATGAGTTTGGAAAATTGAGATTTTATAATTTGCTTGTAATTAAGAAATTAAAATTTGAAATATAAATATTTTAAAACAGAGAGTACCAAAGAAATTAGAAAATAACAATTTATAAGAAACATTATTACATTTTAAAGTGACTATTTTCAAAATGATCAATAAGCTCTTCATCTGATACATAAAACCTATCACATGCCCAACAAGGAAATAACTTTACATTTACATGCTTTTCTTCAATGTGATGAAGCAAATCGTCTCTGCATGAAGCCACGATTTCACATTCACTGCATTTAAAAGTTCTTAATGGATAATGAATCATTTGAAGATGCCAAAAGAGTTTCTCTTTATCAGTAAACTTTTCAGAACAATGAGAACAGCTGCTCATGGGGTTTTTCCTTAAACTATGACAAGTTTGATAATGATTCTCATATTTCAGCTCTCCAACAAAAGCCTTATCACAATCACTGCAAGTAAATATACTATCATTACATACAGAAGAGGTAGGCTTATTTTCTTTGGTCTTACTTGCTTTCTTAGATATACTCTTGAAAGAAACTTTGTTTTCCTTATTTGATAAAGAAAGATTGAACTTTAACATATGTCTTGCACATAAATGATGGGTAAAACTCTTTTTACCTTTATAAACAACTGTACAGTTTAAACATTTCATCCATTTTCTGGAATTTGGTTTTTCATCAATTTTCATAAGCTTAACATAACAATTTAAAGTAGGTGGGAATTTTATGCCTGATTTTATGCTTCTGCTTTTTATAGACTCTATGGTAGACTTCTTTCTAGGAAAGAGCTTCGAAGCATGAAAGCTTGAAGATTCATTTTCTGAGTTAGGAATAGAATTAACCATATTAATGCCAAAAATTCTCAAATTTTTGAAATTATTACTTTTTCAATAATTGACATCTGAAAAAAATTACATACTGTATATATATATATATATATATATATATATATATATATATATATATATATATATATATATATATATATATATATATATATATATATATATATATATATATATATATATATATATATATATATATATATATATATATATCCATGAATGTATGTATACTAAGAGTTTGATAATAAACACCAAATTTCAAGATATATCTAAGACCTAGTTAAGAACAAATTAGCTTCATCAAATTATATAGCTTATGGAATATCAAATTTATTTAGTGTATAAAATTATTATAATTAAAAATTTTTAAGTGGGCAAAAAATAATGATTATAAGCATTAAATAAAAAAAAGTAACTAAAAATTATTAGTCTTACAAATTATTTTTATTTAAATTATAATATAATAATACCACGACATCAATTTTATATTAGCATCACTGTTGAATTACTATAGTTTCTTTTCCTGTACTATGTATTATGAATAATTCGATCCAAATACATAAAGGAAGAATAGTTATTCACTCAATCACGTGAGTTTGGAAATGCAAAAATATTTTTATGTATCAATGATGATAAACTGTAGAGTTGTGATCATGAGAGACTATAGAAAAACAGACTGATTAAAGGATGCAGTCTTCAGAAATGGAAATTATTAAACAAAATATTAAACACATGTTTAACAGTTTATTGCATAATTTTCATTTCAGATGACTGTATATGATTAGGTGTAGGTTTAGTACACCTAATAAAAGATTTCTATCCTTGCCAATTTGGAATTGTAAATACTCTAAAATGAGTGAAAACATTTGGGTTGTAATAGCCAAAGATGGGCTAAGCAAGCAGAGGGGAGGAAAGGTAGTGCAAGGAGAAAAATCACCAGGTAAACCCATACCTTTGATAACATATCAATCAAGAGAAGGAATACAAAAGATCTCAATGTTTAGCATGAATTGGGAGTCAGTAAAAAATTATCAGACTTCCAGCTCCTTTCAAAAATCTATAATGCTATAATAGGAAGCAGGATATCTGTAAAACTTGTTCCTCATTATTAGTACATAATTTCATACGAACAAGAGAAAAATAGAGATAGTTAGAAGCCACACAGGCCTATTGAGACTGTCCCAGTCAAAAGAAATAATAATAATGGTAATAATAATACATGCAACAAAGACTAGGTCTATCCTATCCCTAGTTATCAATTCTTTCATGAAAAGATAAAAATAAAACCAAGCCCCTACATATATTTAGTAAACTTAACTAATTACACAAGCAACATGCAATAAACCAACACCCACTACAAAACTGCCAGCTATGATTATTCACAAGCTGATCTAAAATTCATAAGATTGGTTACAAGCTGGTCTAAAAATTCGTATGTGCCTGCAATTTGACTTAGTCAAGTTTTACTATATGATACCTAAACCATCCATATGTCTATCTAGCCCCCTCTTAAATGCTGAAAGAAAACCACATTCAACAATCTCCTGTGGCAAGCCATTCCAAGAATCAATAACTCTATAACTGAAAGAGAAATTTCTTAGATTGAGATGGTATGACTTCTTTTTAATTCTTATTATGTCTTCTAGTTTCTCTTCCATCAAGATTTTCTAGTGAAAAAAGAAATTGAAATGATTCATCTTTCCTCCTTGCAGGAACCTTGAAATGCCCTCGTTTGATAGCAGAAAGTTAAGATCAGGCTAGAGATTCCTGAAGTAGTGCCTTTCTTGACCAATACATAAAATGATGTTAGAAAGTGATTTGGTTCTTGGAAGTTAGTTAAAGATTTAGCAACTTCAACTGTTTTTAAGTTGACACAAATTTAAAGGTAGCTTAAGTAACCTTGTCATGAAGAAATTGGCCTTCAATCAGTATTCTGTTTCAAACTTCTTAAAATAATCTCCAATATAATGCTTGTAAAACATTTGAAAATTTTCCAAATTGGAGAAGAAAAAAAATCTCAGCAACTTTTTTGAGAAGTCAGAGATTAATTTTGAAATCTAAAATAATAATTTTAAAGAGGAAAAGAATTTAAAGAAATATATGAATATGAAAATGCTTAAAGTCATTGAACAGATGACTGGTTATTAAATATGGTAGACAGAAGTTTAAGAAAACTTAAAGAAAAATAGCAACACTGAGTCCCTCATCATTCACATTCATTAATATTTAACAAATAAAGTGTTGTAAACATAAAATCAGATTAAAATTTATAGATCACTATAGTGTCTTCAATGGAATCAATTTCAAATAAGCATATATGCGAAATTAATATTTTAGAACACTAGAACCATAGAGACAGTAAGTGCATGAGAATATTGAGACTGTCCCATTCGAAACAAATAATAATAATGGTAATACTAATACATGCAACAAACACTAGGTCTATCCTGTAAAGGTGTAGATTGTTTCTAAGTTTCGATTGTTAGAAAATATCGAAGAGGCCTAACCTAAACAAGAACGTTGCCAGGAAATAGAGGGCTACGGCCCTATTACACCACATATACACACAATTATTATTACTTATTTTTCTAGCGAACCTAATTCAACTTATCATAACCTGAACTACCGAAGTTGCCATAAAAGAGGCCTAACCTACACAAGAAGTTGCTGTAAAAGAGGCCTAACCTACACAAGAACGTTGGCGCGACATACAAGCCTAGGGCCGTATTACAGCACAAATAAAATTATATATATATATATATATATATATATATATATATATATATATATATATATATATATATATATATATATATATATATGAGAACAAATTATACTTATATTTCGAATATTCATATTTAAACAACAACAACAACGCACCACAATGACAGTCAAACGTAAATTAAAATTTGTTTTAAAAAATTATAGGTATAAAGGTATCGATTAAAATAAAATATCGACATAAAAAAATATTGATATAAAAAATATCGAAACTCAGAAACAATCTACACCTAAGCCGGTCTATCCTATCCCTAGTTATCAGTTCATTCATCATTCATGCAAAGTAAGATAAAAAAACTAAGCCCTTACATATATTTAGTAAACCTAACTAATGACATTACATAACTAATTACACATGCAACATGTAATGAATCAATCCTCAATACAAAACTATATTATATATATATATATATATATATATATATTATATATATATTATATATATATATATATATATATATATATATATATAAATATATATATATATATATACACACGGTATATATAATATATATATATATATATTATATATATATATATATATATATATATATATATATATATATATATATATATATATATATATATATATATATATATATATATATGGCTTAGGTGGAGATTGTTTCTGAGTTTCGATATTTTTTATATCGATATTTTTTTAGGTCGATATTTTATTTTTAATCGATATTTTCCTGTCTATAATTAGCCCTAGGCTACTATGTCGTGCACACGTTCTTGTGTACGTTAGGTCTCTTTTACGGCAAATTCTTGTGTAGGTTAGGCCTCTTTTTACGGCAATTTCGGTAGTTCAGGTTATGATAAGTCGAATTAGGTTCTGCTAGAAAAGTAAGTAATAATAATTGTGTCTATGTCTAGTAATAGTACCTCGTACCTCTGACAACTCTCTTGTTTACGATAGGCTTCTCCGATATTTTCGATTTTCGATATTTTTTAACAATCGAAACTCAGAAACAATCTCCACCTTTACCTATATATATATATATATATATATATATATATATATATATATATATATATATATATATATATATATATTATATATATATATATAATATATATATATATACACGGTATATATATATATATATATATATATATTATATATATATATATATATATATATATATATATATATATATATTATATATATATATATATATATGTATATATATATTTTATTTTAACATTTATGATAGATTTTAATTCTGTTTATCTTAGTCATAATCAGATTTAGCATCCTTGTAAAAAATATAGCCATTGAAGGACAGGTACATCTTTGAATAGGACAAAATGTCTTTGCAGCAGGCAATGTATGCCATATTGAAAAAAATCATAATTTAAAATTTTTATATTTAAAAAAAAAAAAAAAAAAAAAAATTTTTCTTATGAATTCTATTTCCATTTGTCAATTAACAAAAAAATTCATATCAGATTATTTCATCTTTATAATTGAGCTGAGTCAAATTCAAATAAAAGAAAAATGTTAGTCCTAAAAATTTATCTAATTCTTTAAACTTTTAAGAAAAGGTTGGACCAATAAATGAATCAAGGTATAGTATGACTGACTCTGCAGTAAATATACAGTTTATGCCTCTTAGATGTATTTAGTGATTATTTAAAATATAAACTGGAAATATAATATATATTGAAGAAAAACTATTTAAACCATTTTCTTCAATATATATTACTTTTCCAGTTTATATTTTGAATAATAACTAAACTCTGCTTTTAAAGCAACATATTTTAATGAGTATTTTTGGACAATATAATATAATAGAGGTTTTGCATGTTAGTTTTTGATAACCCATTTATGGCTTGATATACTGCAAGTTGCATGGGAAATAATATGGCTGGCTTGATTGCTTGCATGGGGAAAATTGGGTGTATGATGACGTTTGCATGAGGGAAATTGGGTATGTGATGGGCCTTTAATTGTTAATGGCAACTTATTTTTTAACTGGGACAATATTAATAGGCACTTTTGGCTTCTAACTGCCTCTATTTTCTTATGTTCCAAGGGTTTTTGATGTTTTTAATGGACAAAACATTTTTCTGGCTTAAATTTACTCGATTTCATATCTTTTCCCCTATAGTTTAATTCTACTTTGTTTTCATAAATTAGTTGAACTACAGTATTACCATATATTCTGCTAACTTTATGAACAATGCCTTTCCCTTAAAATACAATAATCAAACTCAATTTCAGGTGTCTACCACAATTAAAGTCAACTTCACCTTGTAAAAAATGCTGGTCTACCAAAAAATTATTAGTAACATTAAGAATAACGATTTTTCTAAACCTCCTTTACTATAAATTAAACCACACTTATAAGTAATGCTATAATATAATAATAATTATCTACTTGTGTTACACACTTTAAGTTACTAAAATAACATGATGCAATATAATAATAATATCTAAAGAAGCAATATTTTTAAATTTTTTTTCAATTCCTTTATAGATTTATAGTAACGAGTAGCACTCTGAAATTTTTTTTGCCAACCATTGATCACAAAATATTAATTTAATGTTATACTAATCAAACCAAAGTGACCAAACCAAAAAATGAATAAATAAAAAAATAAATAAAAATAAAAAAATTTAATTTTGACCATCATTTATTAATTTACAAAACCTTTACTGCATGCTTCAAGAATCTAGACACACAGAAAAAAATAAATCACACTTTAGTTCATTTCTAATAAAAAAAGAATTTATCGACATAAGATATTTTATATATATATATATATATATATATATATATATATATATATATATATATATATATATATATATATATATATATATATATATATATATATATATATATATATATATATATATATATATATATATATATATATATATATATAGTGCTATCGGTCCTTCTAAGCTTCCATATTATTTTTAATAATTACACTTTAAAAGTTTTGATGTTTCCAATATTCAATTTAAACTTTAAAGACTATGTAAGGTTTGATAGTATGAACAAGATGTAGCTTTTGATAAATATTAAAATGACCGTATTTTTGAAGTTTAATTCTCGTGCTGAATACTTTATTTAAGACTGTTTTTTGCTTCATAAAAACCTATTCCCGAAGGAGTAGATATTTAATCTGAAAATATAGGTTAAATTAATTGATTAAATGAGTAATTTAAGGCTTTCCATTTTCAAAGAAATTGTTTCGTTTTTAATGTTCTTAAAATTCTAATATAAAAGCTATAAACTCTCATATTTCATCAATTAGTCTATTGTATATACTTTTACTTATTTTTTGTTTCTCATTTTTAATGGAGAGGTTCATTAAAATTCCCCATGGGTTTATAAAATATTTTTCACTAAATTTTTGCACTATTTTCAGTAAAATGCACTCTATTGTTTCCTAAAACACTTGAATATTTTTGTCTACGTGTTTAGACGTTATTTTCAAAATGTAAGTTATTTTGTTCCTTTATAAGACTTCGAAGTCAAGCATTTTCAAGTTATTTCATTTTCACTACTTTCTTACTATACCCTTTCAAGTAACTCTACTACTTAAAATAAACTTCTTATAAATTCTAACTGTTAAATTAAAATTCATAACCCTTCAAAGACTACAATCTTTGAAATGTCATATAGTAAGTTCACGATTATTTATTTCATTTAAGCTAATTTCAATTTATTTTAGACCAAAAATTAATATCTAGCAAAATTGAGCTGTAAGGTATTGTAATTAACTTTAATAAATGAGAACTTTTGAGGTGATTTAAGTAGAAGAATTAAGTGAAAAATGAAGTATAGGAATATATATATATATATATATATATATATATATATATATATATATATATATATATATATATATATATATATATATATATATATATATATATATATATATATATATATATATATATATATATATATATATATATATATATATATATATATATATATATATATATATATATATATATATATATATATATATATATATATATATATATATATATATATATATATATATATATATATATATATATATATATATATATATATATATATATATATATATATATATATATATATATATATATATATATATATATATATATATATATATATATATATATATATATATATATATATATATATATATATATATATATATATATATATATATATATATATATATATATATATATATATATATATATATATATATATATATATATATATATATATATATATATATATATATATATATATATATATATATATATATATATATATATATATATATATATATATATATATATATATATATATATATATATATATATATATATATATATATATATATATATATATATATATATATATATATATATATATATATATATATATATATATATATATATATATATATATATATATATATATATATATATATATATATATATATATATATATATATATATATATATATATATATATATATATATATATATATATATATATATATATATATATATATATATATATATATATATATATATATACCTCACAAGCCATTAAATTTTGAACCTTGAAATTGTTGTTGCTTAGGAGACAAAACTTTATTACATTTTCAAAACATTTTTAAACTCATGGACGATTTTACAAGAATTGCCAAAAAATGTAACTGTTCTGCTATTTTCTTCTCAAACATTGCCAGGTGAGCGAGAATACACTAATTTAATAAAGTAAAGTGTTAAATATTGTTAGAATTAATATTTTCATGCTACATGAATTCTTATTTGGTAATTGGAAGAACTTTTGTACTATGTCTTAAAGTTTTTATCAAGGGGCAAAGCAAGAAATCTGTCAAGTGACCAAACACTAAGATTTAAAATGCATATGATGATATGTTTTGATATGGTATTACAACCTAAGTCTGAGATGTAACATTTAAATATTACCTAAAATTATTTTAACATACAATCCACCTTACAGGAATTTTACAGGAGTTCAAAAATACGTTTCTCACCCAATTATGAGCCATCCCAAAGTTATTTGTTGTTACCTTCAAAACTAAATTTTTTTTTTCCTCAATATGGGGTTCTGACCTTTTTTTCTACCCTTTTTATACTTTTGAGATAAAATTTTTAACTCTGAATTTACAGTCGTCAACAGAAGTTCGTTCCTACTAGGCTGGAAATAAATATTTATATAAAATGGAGATCATTTCATTAAAGCTCTATTTTGAATAAAAAGAAAATAAAAACATTGAGCGGGGCTTAATTGAACTGTGATTGGCTGAACCTGAAATGATCTCCATTTTATATAAATATTTATTTCCAGCCTAATAGGAACGAACTTCTGTTGACGACTGTACCAACATACAACTTTGGGATGGCTAAAAAATGGACGAGTTACGTATTTTTGCACTCATAAAATTTCTCAAACCTTTCTTTCTTTTATTAAACCTTTTTGTTGTTTGCCCGATCTTGCCAAAATTTTCAGCAACACTGTAGGAAAACCTTATTTTAACAAATATTCTTCAAATTCTTTTATATGTGTTCCTAGAAAAAAGGTCTGGTTCAAAAAAGTTTGGGGGAATTTTTTTTTATTATTTTTTTTTAAAAAATATTTTGGCAATTACTCTTTTTTTTTAGGAATACATATCAAAAACTTATTTTGACTATAACTTTTTTAAGGGACCTATACTCCATTCAGTTTGAAAGATTCCCTCCCAACTACAGTTAACTGACGCAAGATGAGGGGCATTAGAGCAACTAATTTCTAATCTTTCTCGTTCTTCAATTTGGGGAAGAGAAAACATGGTCTTCTTCAATGACCTCAAAACTAAGTTTTTCCGTCTCTCTACTCGACACAGCCTTCCACACATATATAACATCTTCGAAAGTGCACAATTCAAACCTTCGTTTGTTCTTTAATATTTTGGTGTTTCTCTTTCTCGTAATCTTTTTTGTAAAGATCACATTGCTTCTCTTTCTAAAAAAGCTTCTAATAGCTTGGGTATTCTGAAGCTCCTTCGTAATTTCTTCAAGCCTCCCCAGTTGCTTTCTTTTTATAGGGATGTTGCTCGCCTCTGTATGGAGTACGCCACACACATCTGGGGTGGTTCCACGCATACAGCTCTCCTTGAAAAGGTGGAGTATATGGCTAATCGTCTTATCAGTTATCAGTTGTTCTACTCACCAATTCTCTGCAGTCTTTTTCTGTCAGTTAAATTGTTGAGTCACTCTCTCTGTGCTATCTCTATTACAATGGACACTGCTATTCTGAACTCTTCCATCGCATACCTTCTCCACTAAGAATGGCTTGTGCGACAAGCCTCTCGGTACAGTTTCATCTTTTCCACTTACGGTTCCTAGTAGAATATATTACTTAAAAAAGAACCTCTCCTCGATTAGGATAATGACTGCATGTGAAATGCGAACCTTTAAAAAAAAAAAAAATATATATATATATATATATATATATATATATATATATATATATATATATATATATATATATATATATATATATATATATATATATATATATATATATATATATATATATATATATATATATATATATATATATATATATATATATATATATATATATATATATATATATATATATATATATATATATATATATATATATATATATATATATATATATATATATATATATATATATATATATATATATATATATATATATATATATATATATATATATATATATATATATATATATATATATATATATATATATATAAATAAATAAAATAAAATTATTAATATTAAAAAATAAAAAAATTATAAAAATTAAGCTACTTGCTCAATTTTGGTCTTTCAAAAATATTGATGTCTCCTTTTTTCAAAATTAGAAATTGTTCTACTATTTTACTAACATTTATGTTCTGTGTTTCTTCATGTTATATGCTCAAAGTAGCTAAATCATCAAGCCGCATTTATGTTATCGTGCTTCTCAAGTACTATTTTATACGCTTTTACTTGGGGAAGTTTCTTTCAACAGTAGCTGTGGTAACGAGAAGTGTCAAATAAAGTTGTAAGGTACTGGGGGGATCAGGGAAGCAGCTTCCAGATAAACTTTTTCCTCAGCGAGTAGACCTGCCATTTCTCTAACATTTTTCTTCCAACTGATCTCTTCAAATAATGACGTTCTAACAGATATAACTTGATCAATCAAGGTTTTAGATATGTCAGTGTGATATTTATTTACAAGAGCCTTGGCTTTTTCCGTAATTTCTTCACGTGTCAGGTCTGATAACTTTTGTAGTGTCGGAAATGAAAAGCTTTTGACAATAGTTGTCAAACTCAAAATCACATTTTTATTTGGTTTATTACGAAATTTAGTGATGCATTGAAAATTTTAATTTCAAAAGATTTAACATGCTCGTAAATCCTGTGATCAGAAGCTATCTCATCAAAAAACCGATTCATGTATATATATCTATATATATATATATATATATATATATATATATATATATATATATAATATATATATATATATATATATATATATATATATATATATATATATATATATATATATATATATATATATATATATATATATATATATATATATATATATATATATATATATATATATATATATATATATATATATATATATATATATATATATATATATATATATATATATATATATATATATATATATATATATATATATATATATATATATATATATATATATATATCAGTAAATGGAATAGTTCTTAGGGACCTAATTTTAAATATAAATAAACTTGCAAAGAAAACAGATAAATTCATTTTGTAGCAAACGTTTCGTATTTATTACAATACATCTTCAGTGCTGAACAAAATTTTCAAATCAAGTTCAGCTTTCACAAGATTTTTATTCAATTTTTCTATTTTTCTAAAGCATTTAATTGCATCTTCACAATATCTTCTTTCAATTATATCAGAAATAGAAGATATTGTGAAGATGCTCTTAAATGCTTTAGAAAAATAGAAAAATTGAACAAAAAACTTGTGAAAGCTGAACTTGATTTGAAAATTTTGTTCATTCTATTTTCAGCACTGAAGATGTATTGTAATAAATACGAAACGTTTGCTATAAAATGAATTTATCTGTTTCCTTTGCAAGTTTATATATATATATATATATATATATATATATATATATATATATATATATATATATATATATATATATATATATATATATATATATATATATATATATATATATATATATATATATATATATATATATATATATATATATATATATATATATATATATATATATATATATATATATATATATATATATATATATATATATATATATATATATATATATATATATATATATATATATATATATATATATATATATATATATATATATATTGGTGTAGTGCACGCATGAAATACCGAAATTCCATTGTTCAGTTTATTCTTCATTAAAATTTTAAGAACATGAAAAATTTGACGAACAAAGTGAGCCATAATTTTAGTATTGAACAATGAATATTATGTTCAAGTTTCGAACATGAATAATATATGAATGGTAAATGAATAATAAATGATAATAACATTTCAGTATATAAAAAAAAATTCAACTTTTTGATTCTTATTTTTAATAATATATAAATCAACAATTACATTGTATAAATGATAAACGTTTACAAGCCACTTGTCTGAAACATCGAAATCGGGCCTTGTATTATAGATCCAGAGGCGCAATTTTGCCATTTTCTCGTCTCTACCTTATAAAGCTCGTCAGTTACATGGTTCAGTTAATAAAGATTAATCATTATATATAATATATATATATATATATATATATATATATATATATATATATATATATATATATATATATATATATATATATATATATATATATATATATATATATATATATATATATATATATATATATATATATATATATATATATATATATATATATATATATATATATATATATATATTATATATATATATATTATATATATATATATATCAGGAACAACGCTTAGCCTACCACTAATAAAAATATGATCGATTATATAAATAAAAAAACAAAATAATTCTCCTTTTTTTTCTAGAAGTTATGCATCATCTGATAATCAATTTGTGTACCAATTTCATTACTCCGTGTCTGATTTAACATAAAATTCAATGTTTTTGTCTCTTAAACTTAAGACCATTTGAAAGACTTCATCAAAATTATATCAATGATAATTTATTTTATAAGTAGTAACATATCGATATTATTGGTCAAAGGACGGGCAGATATGACTAACGGTCTTTCCTGCAACTGTGCACGATGTTGCATTCTTAGGTACCTTCCTGACCTTTTTTTTTGTCGGTTCACGGTCTCCGACGGATCCCACCCTCCAAATTCGAGGCGATTTCAGCCTCACTGAACCACACACACACACACACACACACACACACACACACACACACACACACACACACACACCAAAAAGAAAGAAAAAAAAACGTCTGAAAAGATTGTGAGGTGAACGTAGCAATCCCGAAAGTTCAGGTAACTTCCTGACCACGGTTTTAGAAATTCACGGGGCCTTCTAGGGACCCCTTCCCTCGACTTGAGTCCAATTTCGATGGGCTGAATCCCCCAAAACAGTGTCAGGAAAGAGCGTGAGGTTGATTTGAGCGGAGTGATTTGCAATTATAAATCAAAATCCCGTTAGGCTTATCTGCCCGTCCCTTGACCAACAATATCGATATGTTACTACTTTTATTGTAATTTATCTCTGTCAATTCATTCCCTTTTAAAATTTCAACCTCTGAAGATGTCCCAAGTTTAATGGTGAAATGCTTTAACAGAGAAATTTAACAACTATTTTCCTATTTTATTTGCATTATATATATATATATATATATATATATATATATATATATATATATATATATATATATATATATATATATATATATATATATATATATATATATATATATAAATGAAGGAAACATGTTTGGAAATCAAATAATTTTGGTGAATTTAAACCTTGTGCTCAGTTTTTCATTTGAAGTATATAACAAAGTATGGAGAACAACATTCCTGGAATCGACTGAACTCCTTCCCGAATCTGGACATAAAGTTCATGAACACTTTTCAGAATCTTTGTTTAAGTGCAACATGATTGCCAATGATAATCAATGGGCGAATCTAATGTGCCTTAAGGAACAGAAGTGTTTCATATCGGACCATATTGTTTACCCTAGTTTTCAACCTCGGGGAATGACAGATCCTTTGAGGTGTATGACCCATTTAATAGGTACAGATTTCAAATTTTTGTGTTTCTCATTTATTATTTTCATTTGTTTTTAGAATATTATTCAAAAAAAAATTTTTTTTTGAAAATAACAAAATTGGAGTTTACAACATAGTATAAGTATGTTTACAACTAAAAAAACTTTGTTGTTTTAATGAAATTTATATATTAGCTATTGTGAAAGGCATTTGATTATTAAGAAAAGAGAATATGATTTAAATTTGATTAAACACCAAACTTAAATCATAATAATGATAACGCAATAAAGAAAAATTATTTAAAATTTTATCTGTAGAGGAGATGTAGCCTTAAATTTATTCTGATCTTTGTGAGGCAAGAAAAAATACCCTTATATATTTTATATATATATATATATATATTATATATATAATATAATATATATATTATATATATATATATATATATATATATATATATATATATATATATATATATATATATATATATATATATATATATATATATATTATATATAATAATTTTCATATATTTATTTATTGATATAACTTTGATGTAATATTTTTCTCCTTTGGATATCATATATTTATATATTTTTAATATAATATTTTCATTGTATGCAAAGCCTTGATAATGGGTTGAAGCTTTAAATCACCAGAAACTAATTTGTAATAAATGCTTAAATTTGTCCTAGTAAATTTAGCTCTTATGTCTCCCATGTCTCTACCTGTAATTACTCATGATCGGGTTCATGGGATCCTGAAATCTATGAACATCAGGAAGGCTAGTGGCCCGGATGCCATTCCCCTCGTGTTCTGAGGGAGTGTTCTTCCGAGTTAGCGCCTGTCCTCGTTCAGCTCTACTCTCTATGCCTTAATACTAATACTTTTCCTCAATGCTGGAAGGGCGTATTTGTTCAGCCGATCCCGAAAAGAAGTTGCCGCTCTGACACTTCTAACTATCGACCTATAGTTCTCACTTGTGTTCTGTCTAAAAATTCTGAAACTCTCTTAAACTCTCATTTCCTGGATCATTTGGAGTCTCATTCTCTTCTCTCAGATCACCAGTATGGTTTTCAACGGTCGAGGTCAACTGGT
>SEYY01022437.1:150000-167500 GCA_009176605.1 Armadillidium nasatum
AGGGCTTTTTACATCATTTTTATTGGAATGTTTTCATGTTTTCCTTTTAAATTTATTTCCAATTTCCAATATATTTCTGACATTTTCAGACGTCGTTTCTTATTGATAAGGCCCCCATTATTACTATTATTATTATTATTATTATTATTATTATTATTATTATTATTATTATTATTATTATTATTATTATTATTATTATTGTCGAGATGGATGAAAATATCTGTATTTTCTTTAGTTTTATGCTTAGGAAAGACCATTGTTGCCATTTTGTATTTCAGCAAAATTTAAACGATAATCTAAAGTAAATGTTCAATAGAAGGAAAAAAGTGTTCCCATTATCTTTGGACAGGGGTTCATTTCACTGATCGTTATCCAAACACCCTTCCAACTTTTAAATAAATTGATTAAATGATCAGTATGATGTCAGGAACGCCCTCTCATTTTCCAACAAAAGCTACTACCTATTTTAAAACTACAAGAGTTAAAAAAAAAATGGCTATGTTAATTATTGATCCCTATTGGTTTGATTGATGGCATCTTAATCGGCACAGTTAGTTTTGGAAATTGAATGACTGGACAGGGTTTTCTAAAATTTTTGCAGCTATGTTACATGAACAACAATAGCATGCTTCTTTGGACAAAGAGAGCCATGTAAACTTTCGGCATTTCGGGGTCCCATCTGCTCTCTACTACATGTCTGAAGAAATGTCTCAACCAAATTTTCTTTAAATAAGTAGTCTGGTCGTGGTGGTCTCACTAATTGATGGCTCACGTAATGTACTCCGGTACCCAAATAAGGGAACGTACAGATGAACTACACTCAGGGACCATCCAGACCTTTTCTTTGTCGGTTCAAGGGCTCAAGCTGATCCCCAGCCCCCCAGATTCGAAAAATTTCAGCCGGACTGAACCGCAAAGAAAATGGTCAGGAAAGAAAGAAAGGTGAACGTAGCGATTTTGAAAACTCAGACAACTTCCTGATACCATTTTTGGAGGGTTCACGGGGCTTCCGTGGGGCCCCTTCCCCAGACTTGAGGCCAATTTCAATGGGATGAACCCCCTAAATGGTGTCATGAAAGAGCGTGAGGTCAATTTGAGCGGAGTGATTTGCATTGCAAATCAAAATCAAGTTTGGCCTAGGTTGCCAGATATTTTCGAGGTAGCTAAATCTGGCACCAGCCGAAAGTGCCCCCTTAACTACTCACTTCAACCAGCAACACGACAAGTTTTCATTAGAGTAGATAAATGCTCTGTAATAAACAGTGGATTTTTTGGGAACCCTTATTATATTCTATCAATAAAAATTTAAAACTAAAGTAGCTTCTCGGAAATTGTTTGGAAATCCACACGTGCGAATAAACTGTTTTGGCCCTCAACGATATATATATAATATATATATATATATATATATATATATATATATATATATATATATATATATATATATATATATATATATATATATATATATATATATATATATATATATATATATATATATATATATATACAGGATGAATACAAATTTATAAAGAGCAAAGTTGGCTTTTCGAATAGGAATATTTGGTATCCTTTAGTTTTTCACCCAGACATCGATAAAGAAATTTATGAAGACGGGACAGGTAAAAATAAAATTGCATCCGTTCAAGGGATTTACTCAAGAGACCTCCCTAGACCCTTTAAGTTTCAGGACCCTAGACCCTTTAAGTTTCAGGACCCGAGACCCTTAAGTTTCAAGACCCTAGCTAGACCCTTTAAGTTTCAGGACCCTAGACCCTTTAAGTTTCAGGACCCTAGACCCTTTAAGTTTCAAGACCCTAGACCCTTTAAGCTTCAGGACCCGAAACCCTTTAAGTTTCAGGACCCGAGACCCTTTAAGTTTCAGGACCCTAGACCCTTTAAGTTTCAGGAAAATATTTACAATGCATGTTCGCGAAAGAGAGTATTCATTCTAGTGAGCATAATAGATACACGACGATCGTCTAATAAAAATACATTAGAGACAAAGAGGACTATTCACATTAGTAGTCTCAGAGTTTTCACATTAGTGGGTACGAGATATCAGTTTGACAGGAAAACATTTACTCTTGAAAGTATGGTGAGTGTTTGGAATATAAAGCTCAGTAGATGTTGACGCTTTATGATCTGAGAATATTCACGCTAGTGGAAATATAGAATATATAAATATACACACTAGGGAGTACTGTGAGTAATTACACCAGTGTGACAGCAAAACATTCACGGTAGAGTGTCCAGTAAATTTTCACACTAGATTGCTTGATGAATGTTTGCACTAGAGGGCACGTCCGATGTTCACAAATGACCGTCCACATAGTATTCAAAGTAGAGAGTGCATAGAATATTCACACTAGGAAAAACAAAGAGCATTTAAATTAGAAGACAGACTAATATAGGCCACACACTAGAGTACGGGTATTATTCACTCTAGATGCCAGGCTAATAGGTACGTCGAATAAACACACTAGATCGCACTTCAAATATTCACACTAGAGGGCACGTAGAGTTTTCACGGTAGAGGAAAATTCAGTTCACTAATCACTCTCTCATTGAGAACAACATATTTAAAATTATGTACAAATTTGAATGTCATGTTGACGTCTCTTGAGTAATCTACTAAAATAAAGTTTTAATAAATAATGAAATCAAAAAAAATAATTTGAATTTGGTCAATATTATTTTGATTTTTTGATATATAGGAATTAATTTACTTTATTATTAAGAATTTATTTACCTTCTTTTATTATATCTAATATCAGTGAAGGAAGACAACCCTTTCAATCCTGCTGCTGGTGAATGGTATAGTTTTGGATTACCAAAGTCTTCAACAAGCCCTTGTACAAACTTAGTGTTTAACCAAGGCTTGTCATGGATGTCTTGTTCTGTTCCAGAGACTCCGACACTAATTTGTCTTCTGAATTGAGTTCCATAAGTTCACATTATAATTTGTCTTCGGATTTGAGTTCCGTAAGTTCACATTCTATTTTCTTTTCGGAATTAAGTTCCGTAAGTTCATAATATAATTTGTCTTCGGAATTGAGTCCCCTAAATTCACACTCTATTTGGTCTTCGGAATCGAGTTCCGTAAGTTCACACTCTAATTTAACTTCGGAATTGAAGTTTAGAATAAATTTGTTTTCGATATCTCTTACCAGTATTTTTTTTTTTTTTTTTTTTTTTTTTTTTTTAACTTTGCTCACATTTACTTACTGTCATTAGAATGAAACGATAAAGACTTTAAATAGGTATTTTTAAATATTTTTTGACATTATCTCAGACATTTGCAGTTAAAAGACTTGATAAAATATCAATGTTGATTTTTTTTTTTTTTTTTTTTTTTTTTTTTAAATTCATAAACGGGTGAAACTGATTTCAAAACTATATTTTAGTCTTATTCACATTTTTTATTTTTGAATTATTATTATTATTATTATTATTATTATTATTATTATTATTATTATTATTATTATTATTATTATTATTATTATTATTATTAGTAGTAGTAGTAGTAGTAGTAGTAGTAGTAGGTAATTCTTTTGAAGAGTTTTCTGGATCTTTCATTTTTTCTGACAATTGTATTTAAAAACATACTTGTATTAAAATATATATATTTTAATCAATTCAATAAAAAATAAGAATAAAATGATCTTTTCTTAATAATAATAATAATAATAATAATAATAATAATAATAATAATAATAATAATAATAATAATAATAATAATAATTTCCTTAGATTCTACAAGAAGTAGGTAAAAATTTGGGATAATTTGAATCGGCAGTAAAAGTGCAATAAAACATTATTATGCATAACAAAAGTGAAACTGAAAAACAAAATTTTATTATTTCCATTTCTTTGAAATGAAAATGGAAAAACATGTTTCATTTTTTTTGGATTATTACCACTTAGGTTCCCTATGGTAAATCTTTTAAACTGTGTCGGCTACAACTGGTAAAACTGGCATATAACCTAATGTCACGGACAAAAAAAAAAAAAAGCATTTGGGAGTGTCGTTTAGTACTGATAGACCCTTATCGAGCCCCGTACATTTTCCCAATAAGAGGTCATTCAGGGTGTTCCTCTCACCCTGTCTCTCTTCACGATTTGAAATTCTTTTTTATTTCTCCTTCAGACTTCATAAGATTATTCTTGAATCACTTTCTCTAAAGAATTTGACCCTTGCCCTCCTTCACAGTGTCTCGTCTGGCGATCTCCACATTTTATGACTTCAATTTTTTTTTTTAATGCATTTTTATTTATATTAACTTTTCAATTTTATTCATGCATTTTTATTTATGTTATTTGTAATCGTCATTTATTTCGAGTTTTTTATTTAATTTGTTGGTACAGTTAATTTTCGTTACCATTTATTATTATTATTATTATTATTATTATTATTATTATTATTATTATTATTATTATTATTATTATTATTATTATTTCTTCCTACTATTTTTTATTGTTCGCATTGAATTTTTTATTATTAACGTCCATATTATTACTAATTTTCATATTCTTATTTTTTTATTATTATTATTATTATTATTATTATTATTATTATTATTCATTATTATTTATATTATTATTATTATTATTATTATTATTATTATTATTATTTTATTATTATTATTATTTCTACCTACTATCTTTTTATTGTTCGCATTGAACTTTTTATTACTAACGTTCATATTATAATTAATTTTTATATTCTTATTTATTATTATTATTATTATTATTATTATTATTATTATTATTATTATTATTATTATTATATTATTATTTCTATCTACTATTTTTTATTTTTCGTATTGAAATATTTATTATTAACGTTCATATTATTATTAATTTTTATATTTTTATTTTTTCGATTATTATTATTATTATTATTATTATTATTATTATTATTATTATTATTATTATTATTTCTACCTACTATATTTTATTGTTCGCATTGTAATATTTATTATTAACCTTCATATTATTACTAATTTTTATATTATTTTTGCCATTATTAGTATTATTATTATTATTATTATTATTATTATTATTATTATTATTATATTATTATTATTATTATTATTATCTATATCTTATTATTATTATTCCGTTCCTTTTTGGCTTATGTGCATTTTGCCCGGTACACTATTAAGTTGCTTCACCAAAATAGATATGTTGCTTCACCAAATAATTTTATTAAATTTCTTAAATAAATAATAATAATAAATAATAATAAATAATATAAAAAATTATTAAAATAATAATTAAAAAATAAAAAAAAAAAAAAAAAAAAAAAAAAAAAAAATTTTTATTATTTTTATAATAAAATTTTATAATAAAATTTAGCTGTCAGCAAGAACATATGCGTATCCCTTTGGGATACGCACATGAGCTTGTTATTATTATTATTATTATTATTATTATTATTATTATTATTATTATTATTATTATTATTATTATTATTATTATTATTATTATTATTATTATTATTATATTATTTATTATTTTTTTTTTTTTTTTTTTTTTTTTTATTGTAATATTTATTTTTTTAGCGTTCATATTATTACTAATTTTTTATGTTCTTGTTTTTGCTATTATTATTATTATTATTATTATTATTATTATTATTATTATTATTATTATTATTATTACTTATTGATTATATCTAACGTATCTTCTTCTTCCTTTACTTCCTCTTCATTATCATCATCATCATCATCATATTATTATTTTTATTATGAATTAATTAATTAATTAAAACAACGTTATAATAATTAATTATTGAAAAAGATTTAATCACATTATATTTTTATGAAAAATGTTTTAATTAAAACAACTTAATTAAAAAAAAGGACTTTTCGAAAAAAATGGAGGAAAAAATCCGTTTTATTTCATATCATTTAGAAATTTTAATTTTTATCATATTTTATGCTACATTTTTAATATCGATATATCGTCCATTCTAGGTGGCTCACCTGATCTTATATTGATATCTCGTTCATTCTAGGTGGCTCACCTAATCTTAAATCGATATATCGTTCATTCAGAGCTTCCCACCTGATCGTATATCAAGATGTCGTTCATTCTAGGTGGCTCACCTAATCTTATATCGATATATCGTTCATTCTGGGCTTCCCGCCTGATCGCATATCGATATATCGTTCATTCTAGGTGGCTCACCTGATCTAAAAAATTGCAGTTAACTTGTAAGTTTATCAATTATTTCACATGTAAATTTATTAACCAATTTACATAAATAATTCTCATCTTTTTACATAGATATTTTACAGTAAATTTACATTGTTATTCATCTGTCAATTTGCATAAATACTCATCCATTAATTTCCTTTAATATTAATCATAAATTACATTTATCACAACTTAATTACATACAAATTTTTAATTAATTTTCATTTATTATTATTATTAATTGATATTATTATTATTATTATTATTATTATTATTATTATTATTATTATTATTATTATTATTATTATTATTATTATTACATTATTATTATTATTATTCATTATTATTATTATAATTGTTGTTATTATTATTATTATTATTATTATTATTATTATTATTATTATTATTATTATTATTATTATTATTCAAGAGTAAAATAACTCATTATAACTTAACCTAAAGTACCAAAATTATCCAATCTTTATCGCTGAAAATGAAAACCTTATAATTACAACGAAATGATCTTAGTTTTTAACAATTTGAAAACAACTTTTGATCACGCACACACACATCTAAACACACACACATATATAAAAACGCATACACACACACACGCAAGCACATACACACTGCAAACAAACTCTATAATTTTATCAAATATTTGAATCACAAGGTAGAGAGTTCACATCTTTCCTTTTTTGATTTTTTGACTCATTTCTCCTAAAGGACTAATATTAGCAATATATATATATATATATATATATATATATATATATATATATATATATATATATATATATATATATATATATATATATATATATATATATATATATATATATATATATATATATATATATATATATATATATATATATATATATATATATATATATATATATATATATATATATATATATATATATATATATATATATATATATATATATATATATATATATATATATATATATATATATATATATATATATATATATATATATATATATATATATATATATATATATATATATATATATATATATATATATATATATATATATATATATATATATATATATATATATATGTATATATAGTTTATGACACACTAGTGTTTTGCACATATAACGCAGTGTATATATTGTTTATTTTAAATACGCCTATTAAAATTTAATGTATATTTGGCAAGTGTTTCCATCTGGTGAACTCGAAGAGAAAGACTATGAAAGCGAGGCCTTCTCCAATAAGCAAAATGAAGAATGCGGATTGTAAATGCGTCAATTTTAATGGAACGTGCAAAACCTGAAATACAAATTCATTCTTTTCATTTCGCTTTCAAAGTAATAATAATATTAATAGATAATAATAATTGTAAAAGTAATAATAATAATTATTAACATTATTATTTATTACTATTATAATTGTCATTATTATTATCATTATCATTATCATTATCATTATTATTATTATTATTATTATTATTATTATTATTATTATTATTATTATTATTATTATTATTATTATTATTATTAATAGAAAGATTATTAAAAAAATAACGAAATTTACAATAACAAGAAAAGGAGATTGAGATGTATGTTTCAGAAAATGTTTTTGCATAAAGATTGTCTACTAGATGAATAAATTAAGTTTTAAAGACATTGGAAACAACTGTGTTTTATCTGTCAATATTCAGAATATATGAAAAACATCAGATATGAATTGCTATAAGTGCCATCCTCTTAGCATTAGAAATTTGCTAGTGAGTTGAATGATTTTACGAAAAGTATTTGTAGTAAATGGTGGAGCTATTGACGTAATAGAAGACATAGATCAAGTGACAAATGGTCATCAAGAATACTTAAAAACAAATTGAATAAAAAAGGAACCTTGAGGAACACCATTATTGATAAATTTCAAGAATGTATGGTGACCATCAACACCAGCTTCATATACAGAGGAACCAGAAAATAAATCAGAGAGAGGTTTACAAAGGTGCAGAGTGAAAGATAAATTTCGAAAGAGGAAAGTTTAATAATAATAGTTTTGAGATAAAATCTGTGGAAGCTTTTAATATTCCTATCTCACCTCATGGTCCTCATCGTTCGGTTTAAGAGATTTTAACATATGTTTCTGAAATATAAAAGAAGTTATTCCTGTTTCAACCAAGTCTGCGAGAACGTTGTCAATTGCGTGCTTTAAAATTGATCCTTTTGGGTAGACGAAAGACAAATAACTCTGATAGACCTGGAAAAGAGATTTTGTTTTCCTTTGATATGGAAAATATTAAATATTAACTCTTTAATAATATCCTCAAGCATTCTTAAGAGAGAGAGAGAGAGAGAGAGAGAGAGAGAGAGAGAGAGAGAGAGAGAGAGAGAGAGAGAGAGAGAGAGAGAGAGAGAGAGAGAGAGAGAGAGAGAGAGAGAGAGGGTGATAGAGAGAAAGAGAGAGTGAGAGTGAGTGAGTGAGTGAGAGAGAGAGAGAGAGAGAGAGAGAGAGAGAGAGAGAGAGAGAGAGAGAGAGAGAGAGAGAGAGAGAGAGAGAGAGAGAGAGAGAGAGAGAGAATGTTTCAGTATCTAACTTGAATTTAGTAGTTGACTTTCAACTCTGCAATATTTAAATATCAAACAAGTAGCAGTTATACATAAATTATAAAGCAAATATTAAAAATTATTAATTTATCAAACAAATATTAGATATTACGTATCTAACTTCTTTAATTAATGAATGTTTTACGTGCAACAACTTTACAAAAACATTCAAATATTTGAATACAAATGTCTAGAAGAAACTACAGTCAAATCAAATGTCAATAAACATACGCATGCACACACAGATAAGCTCACACAAATACACTCATATGCACATATACATGCATATACACATACACTCATGCATCCAACATACACACGCATACGCATACACCTATACACATGCGAATAAATACACACACACACACAAGCATATATATATATATATATATATATATATATATATATATATATATATATATATATATATATATATATATATATATATATATATATATATATATATATATATATATATATATATATATATATATGGTCTAACTGTCATGGGAGCCGGACGCATTAAAAACATTTGGGGCAAAGAGAAATAATAAACTACATAGAAAGGATCGATATCTAATTAAAAGGAGTGAATATTCCTGGAAAACTATCAAAGAAAGTTCCAAATATTTTTTCTCATGAAAAAAGGAAATTGAATTCAAAATTTATGATTTTAAAATAAAATTTTTATTTAGAAACAGAGGAAAAAATTTATCGAACTGAAAATAAAAAAAAAATTAAAAAAAAAAATTTTTTTTTATTGATAAAAAAAAAAAATAAAGATTAAAATCGAAATTTAAAAAAAAAAAATAAATAAATAAAGAGAGAGAGAGAAAAAAGTAATTTTCAGTTAAATTTTAATAATATAATAGGATTGTAATTAAATTAAGTGATGAAGAATTAAAATTTTACAATTGGTTCTTTTTAATAATCTTCAATAACAAAACGTGATTTTATATTAGAAATAATTGATTCTGTTGGATGACTTTTATTTAATAAAAGGAAAGATATTTTGGCGAAATCAGAGTGAACGAAGATTTTGTTCGCATGACTTTTTGGGGGACAAAATCTTCTTTTTCTTTCCTTTAACTTAACCATTTTTCTCCCTCTCCCAATGTACGGTTGTCGGAGTTTAAAAAGTACTTTCTACCGCCGACACCACCCTACAATCATGCGAAAATATGGGGCCAATATATATATATATATATATATATATATATATATATATATATATATATATATATATATATATATATATATATATATATATATATATATATATATATATATATATATATATATATATATATATGTCATAGATACCTCTTCATCCATCATGTAAGTTTGGTCCGAGACATTGTATTTACTTTGAATGTTTATTAAATAGGAATGACTTTCTAGCAAAACGTATCTTCTCGACTTAACAAAGTCTATCATATATTCGTATCCCATTTCGTAAGGAATGACTTCCAGTCTCTTTCCAACGGATCTGAGCAAACTGTTGGATGACGTCATCAATTGTTCCGGGACATTCGACCCGTAATTACTCATTATAATTCTGTAAAGAAAAACAGAAAAAGTTTTAAAATAATGTTATAATGAAATTAAAATATTATGTAATTAAAATTAATATTAAAAATTAAAAATTATAATTTTTAACTAAAGATTTCGGTTTCCTTATAGCTTTCAAAGGAAATTAAACAAACGTATTTTTTCTCAAAGTCAAAATTTGTTTCTGAGATTTACTTTAAAATCGGGGTTTCTGAACCTTTTTTAGCTTGTGGACCCCCTGAGTTCTAACTTTACGTATGTGGACCCTTGAGTCCTAACTGTGCGTATGTGGACCCCCTGAGTTCTAACTTTACGTATGTGGACCCTTGAGTCCTAACTGTGCGTATGTGGACCCCCTGAGTTCTAACTTTACGTATGTGGACCCTTGAGTCCTAACTGTGCGTATGTGGACCCCCTGAGTTCTAACTTTAAGTATGTGAACCCCCATATATTCATATATAATATCCTATATTAATTATTTATTTGTAGGTTAGTAAAAACTTATTGTGAACCCACTCAAAGCTTCTGTGGTCCCCTTGGGGTCCACATGGACCCCAGTTAGGAAGAGCACTTTAGATAGCTTATTTAAATTTCTACTTGTGTCACTTTTCGTTCAACGGAGTGAAGCAAAAATAGGTGATGTCAGCAATAATGGTCAATTAATTAAAAGATGTTCCAAATTTAATAAAATAAAAATTTTTGAACATTAAACTTGTTTAGTAAATGTCCCAAAGAAACGGTAAGTTATATATATATATATATATATATATATATATATATATATATATATATATATATATATATATATATATATATATATATATATATATATATATATATATATATATATATATATATATATATATACAGGTTTGACAGTGTGCTATTAAAAGGATATGTGGAAAACAGAATAATGAAGAGTGTTCTAAACTTTATCTGTATAGTAAATGTAAAAATGAGCAGACTTTTTAAGTCTAAAGTCAGAGAGTTAGACGGGAAAAGGATGAGACTATGTGGAAAGACGAGCTGCACCAGCTCTCATCAAAGGAGGTAGTATACGACTAGAGCAGTGTCCTCTGTGACTGCCATTGAATGAAGAGAATGATGTAACAGTGCAATAGCTAGAAAATGATTGAAGAGAAACTGCGAAGGCAGGATAAATAATCCAATAACTTTAGTCTCCTCCTTGAAAGGGTGGAATCTATAGTTTCCTTTGAAGGGAAGAAGGAGAGCTGTATTTGTGTAGCCACTTCAGATGTGCATGCATACATCATACGAAAGAGAACAATGTCCCTATAGAAGAGAAAGAAACTGTGACCATTTGAAAAAGTTTTGAAGGTTCTTCAGAATTCCCAACTTCTCAGTACCTTCCTTAGGAAAAGAGGAAACGTGATTCTTCCAAGGAAGACCAAGAGTAAAGGAAATACCATGAATATTAAGAAAAGGAAAAGAATTGAGTTGCTTCATAAGAAGGTGTTGAAGAAGTGATGTTGGTTACAGCATATTATTTAGATAAAAA
This sequence comes from Armadillidium nasatum, assembly GCA_009176605.1. Taxonomy (NCBI): domain Eukaryota; kingdom Metazoa; phylum Arthropoda; class Malacostraca; order Isopoda; family Armadillidiidae; genus Armadillidium; species Armadillidium nasatum. The sequence continues at coordinate 161,869 of SEYY01022437.1, forward strand.
TTAAAGAAAAAAAATGAGTTTTCGAAACATTGAAAAGAAATTGGTTTCTCGGTCTCAATTAACAATATGAGAAAGATTCAAGATTAATTGCATCAAAGCCACTCTCCTCTCAATGAATAATTAATTGTTGTTGAGTGAAACGTCTTCAAAAGAGAATTTATAAATGATTGCAGTCGTTTGAATAGTGCATGGGAGACCAATTAATAGATATATCATTAACTTACGAAAGGAGAAAAATTATATATATATATATATATATATATATATATATATATATATATATATATATATATATATATATATATATATATATATATATATATATATATATATATATATATATATATATATATATATATATATATATATATATATATATATATATATATATATATATATATATATATATATATATATATATATATATATATATATATATATATATATATATATATATATATATATATATATATATATATATATATATATATATATATTCTATTATTATCAGATAAGTTATACTCGTTGAGAATTCCACCTGTCATAACTTATGAAACAAATGTTATAAATTTAGTGAGAATACGAAATCAATAAATTCCACGTTTACAAATTAATTTTTTTTTTTTTTTTTTTTTTTTTTTTTTTTCTTTTTTTTCGAAGAAATAAGGAAAATTTTCTCTAAATTTAACTCTTTTGTCATTCATTTATAAGTAATATTAGGACAAAAATACAAATTGACTGGATAATAAGAACAGATTTAAGTTGATTTATAATATTCATAGAGAAGGTCTCTAAATACTCATGAATATATATATATATATATATATATATATATATATATATATATATATATATATATATATATATATATATATATATATATATATATATATATATATATATATATATATTTTATGACGGCGTAAGGGGGCCCTGGTATCATCTCTTGAATCTACCGGTGCTGTGAATCCTACTTTATAACTTATCTTATTCTAATATATTTATTTATAGTTTCTTGTAGCGCGTCTTTTCTAATCATTTCCCAAAGAGACAGTTTGGTAGGAGATCTCAAAGAAGCAAACACTTCTCTGAGAACTCGTAACGTTCTCTTATGAGAGACAAACTGTTATGAGATCACAGAGATAGAAATTTGTTTCTTTAAGATCCCGTAACGTTTTCCATGGAAGACAAACTGTTACGAGACCGACGAGAAGCAAAGTCGCTTCTCTGAGAGCTCGTAACGTTCTCTCAAAGAGACAAACTGCCACAAGGTTATAGGAAAGCAAATTCACTTCTTTGAGAGCACATATTGTTCTATAACATAGGAGCAAATAATTACCCATATTCAGATTCCACGAGTTCCTTTAAGGTCTCTGTCCTGTCAGGGTATCTTGACACTGTGAGGAAAGACACAAGAACTCCAGTGTACGCAGACGTCAGGATGAAAAAAGAGACCAGCCAAATTCCAATCCAGATTCTTGACCAAAATTCCCAAATGAAAAATAGTTGGTACGAACTTTGCCTTAAACTCATCCTTAAAAACTGTATGTATATATATATATATATATATATATATATATATATATATATATATATATATATAATATATATATATATATATATATATATATGTGGTGTGTGTGTGTGTGTGTATGGGTGGTGTGTGCGCGTGTGTGCGTGTGTGTAATAATTGCCAATATCCAAGAGAATATTTGAACCTGAAGTGCCTATATATATATATATATATATATATATATATATATATATATATATATATATATATATATATATATATATATATATATATATATATATATATATATATATATATATATATATATATATATATATATATATTACGCTATCCTGTTGGAAATATTAAGAGATTTAGGGCTTCTAACCCATTTCAATCCTATGGAAATAACTTGATACTCCTTCTCCTCACTTCAAATAGGTTTACTTTTTTTGCCATCTAATTTGTCTCCCCATTTCATATTTCTTATTATATTCTTGCTGATCTAGATAAAGTTTCAAGATTGAGTTGCCCTAATTTTGTGAGTTTTAATTCTTGAAACTCTCACCTTTTACAAATCTTCCTAGTTCGAGGAATCCATCATATCCCATATCGAAATAATAAAAACATTCTTTGTTTCAGTATAATTGATTTGTCTAGGAAATGCTTTCTAATACGTCTAGCGAGGGTGGCTTGAAAGAATTTGCGAAATCTGCTTTGACTATTTTCTCTACATAGTTACTCCAACTATACCGGGATCTCATATCTTATTTGGAGTAATCTTTTCATTTCTTGAGGGTGTAGGGGCTCCAGTTCCATTAGAGTGAGTAGATCACCGTATTCTACATCCTTTGAAAATCCTGCATTACAGTGGGTAAATTTTGTTCACACAAGTTTTGAGTAGTAAGTAGCAAAATCAGGTTCTGTAGAATTTTTCCGCTATTTTGGATCAAAAAACCAATTTTAATATTTTTAACTTAAAGTTTGCTTCAGCGCTCAAGAGAAGAATTTTCGCTTTTTAATTAATGAGAATAACAGGTTTAGCACCACCTCAGGTACCTGTGAGTGTAGAGTCAGAAGTAGAACCCATACTACATTATTTAATAAGTAAACATCTCATATATGAATTTTTCCCGTGATTACGGTTGTTCAATGTTAAATATGAAAAGAGTTGCAAAAGGGAACATTATGCCATTCCAATAACTAAAATTATTAAAGAAAGATGGGGACATGAAAATGAATACAATGTTACCGAATATTAAAGCCTGTTAAAAAAACTTAATAAAGATGATTGCTAAAAAGAAGTCATTTAAAATGGAAATTAAGTGGAGTTCCACCTAATGAAAGAATGGCTAAATTGTGACGGATAATTGAAAAGCATAAACAGAATGATGAGCACAGAATGTAATAAGAAGATCAAGGTAGTAGGACTGAACTGTTATTATGAAGAGAGCAGTAAATTTATGAAAAGGTTTATCAAATATATAGAAAAAGAAAATAAAAAATGGATGGATGTGGTTTTGGAGAAATGAAATAAAATCATTACGTAGGGATTCAACGATGATATCCCAGAAACCTTAACGTTAAAATTTAGTTTAACGGAGAAGAACCAGAATTTATGATGGAAATGTAACCTGCTTTATCATTAAGATAGATAGATAAATAGATAGATAGATAGATAGATAGGTAGATAGATAGATAGATAGATAGATAGATAGATAGAGAATGAAATTTCCGTCGAAATTTTGAAGGTTTCGGAAGAATCTCTAGATAATAACTATAAATCTGAAAAACAAATAGAACAAATGTGTAAATTACTATTTATTGCAAGGCCAAAACAATACAAGTAATTTTATATCATTTTAAAAATTGAATGTCAAAGAAATAAAATTTTACACACATATATAAAAACTGGTTAACATTAACTTAATAACAAAAGTCTGAAGATTTTTCCTTCCTAATCAGGAAATAAACAACCTGAAAAAATCGAAGAATATTGATTTGTAAGGAAACACAAAAGTTTATTTTAATGTTATTCAGTGTTTATTGATGTTTGTAAGTTTTCAATTCTGTGTTATATGAAGTTTTTGAAATGACCGTTTCAATTATATTATGAGCCAAATAATAATAATAATAATAATAATAATAATAATAATAGTAATATATATATATATATATATATATATATATATATATATATATATATATATATATATATATATATATATATATATATATATATATATATATATATATATATATATATATATATATATATCTATATATATATATATATATATATATATATATATATATATATATATATATATATATATATATATATATATATATATATATATATATATATATATATATATATATATATATATATATATATATATATATATATATATATATATATATATATATATATATATATATATATATATATATACCAAAACAGCAGTATCTATTATTGTATAATTAAGCGTTTTAGAAGTTCTATTCTTGAGTGTGAAGTAGAAATAAATGACGATAATTAGACTGACGAAGGTTAAAATCCAAACGTCGTAACTGAAAGGCATGAAAGTTCGTTTCCAGTTGGGAACTGGAGAAGGAAGCATAACGAGGAATCCGTATCCTTCTCTCTCATAAGATGTTGAGAATTCGAAGTCTTTATCTCGTTCCTCAGTGTGAACGAATAAATTAACAGCAATATCTTTTTGATCTTCTGATAAATCTCCTAAGACTCCGTTCCATGATCCATTAACATAAGTTCCCCAAAAATGCCCTTCATTTGGTTGAATTATTAAAGTAAAATTTAAGTCTTCTTCTATTATAGACAATATGTCAATGTTGGAGCCAATACAGGGTTTTTTATTTGTGACATCTTTGTATAGGAAAGGGAAGTCATCACAAGCGTAGCCTAGTTTCACATTTTGAGCTTGGAAATTTTTTAGTCTATTTATAAATATTTCATTCTTTTTTCTTGGACCTTTCCAAATACCTAAAATGAGCTTCTCTCTATCCAAATGATTTTTACCCTTCATATGTGGATATATAGTGAAGGTATTAGTGACAGGAGTGTCTTGCATGCAAGCAACTTCTGATATAAATATAAATTCTGACCTTTGTACCACTGTGCTATAAAAATTGTTATTAAAACATTTATTTGGATTGAGGGATACGATAACAAGCTTTGACGGCGCCCAACGTACTGATTCAGCAATATAGTTAATAAATTCGTTAAAGTAGCTACTATACAACAATAATACCATTGTAAAATAATGGCCTTTTATCATACTAATATGATACATAGTTTCATCAAAGTTTTGTAAAGTATCGATAATAACAGGGGTAACAGACGCAGTTTTTCTTATAATTTTTTTGACATTGTCTTCATTGAACAATATTTCATCTGTAATTATGAATAAGTTTTCGCCTGCCAAAGTTTGCGTCAAAATGTCATTCAACATGTTTCGACTACTTTGTAATAACAAATCAGAATCAAATTCTGGTATGCAAGATTTTTTATTTTTAACAAAAACGTCATTGGAAGCGTATGGGCAAATAGCACTACAAGGAAAAGTTCCGTAGAAATAAGTTCCTAACAAAAATCCGCAGAAGTATCTTTGATGAAACATTGAAAGTTCTTAAAGAAAATTGTTTCCTTTCAGAATTAATAAATATATTAATTGCAAAATTATTTCTTTCATTAAAATTCTCGAAGAACCATAATTGTTTTATCAAATGAAACGAAATAAAATCAAACGCGAGGTTTATTATTTGAAGAAAGCCTTTGATTTAAGATTTGAAACTTCTTATGAATGAGAAACTCCACACTCACTAAGTTCACGAAAACCACTAAAGCTACAAATACGAGTAAAAGCTCCGTATCTTATTATTGTTTCCTATTGTATTAATAGAGCAACAAAATAAATAACAAAGAATAGATTCACAAAGACCTTTTATTTAAATCTTTTTTTTTTTTTTTTGGTGTGTGTGTGTGTGTGTACAAATTCGTATATAGTTCGGTAACAAAGTAAATTTACACTTGGATTAATTTATAATGAAATTTTTTATTTATTTCTCATCAACAAAATAAATAAGAAAGTATTT
>SEYY01022438.1:0-37500 GCA_009176605.1 Armadillidium nasatum
TAACCAGTACGATGACAGACGAAACAGAAGTATGTCTAGAAATCGTAATTATAATAATAATTATAATCAGTCTCAACGACAGCCCATGCACAATACTTATAATTCTAGAAATAATAAATTTCAAAACAATGCTTTTCAAAGACAAAACAATTCTTTTCATAACAGACAACAAGTACACTGTGTACAAGAAAACATTCCTGCTCACAACATGCAACCTACTGAATATTATAATGAAAATACTTCTGATTATAATATTGGTAATCTTTCTTTGAAGCATAATGTTCCGAGACCACAGTTTCCATGTTATTTTAACGATAATGATTCCTTAGAAAATGAAACAAACAAACACACTTCAGTTAATACTGAACATTTTTCTAACTACATTCAAGTAGAAAACGAAACGGATGTAGATGATCATGTAGATTATATTTCTTGCAATTCTAATAGTTCATATACAAATGCAAACACTTCACTTTATTGTAATGATTCTTCAGTAAGAAACTCTAAACTTGCTTATGAAGCTATTAATAGAAAGTCTCCTAAAACTTTGAATACTTTATTTGGTATATCTATCGCTATTACTCATAATTATTCATATACATATTCAGATACATTTTTTTTTGGATACTGGTTCTATGAAGAGCTTGTTAAAGCTATCTTTATTCACAAAACTATGCACTTTTTCTAATTCTAATGATGTTCCAGTTCTTAGAAAAACTAATATAGTTCTCAAGTCTATCTCAGGCGATAAACTTCTAGTTTATGGAAAAACAACTTTAAAATTAATCATACATGATACACCATTCATTTGTGATTTTATAGTTGTAGAGGATAGTTGTTGTACTTATCCCATCATTGGATGTGATATACTCACAAAAATTCCTTTAATTTTAGACTACTCTGTACAAACTGCATACTTAAAAGTTGAAGGTGAATTGAAACCTTTACCATTATTGCCAATGGCAAATACTCATTTTAAATCTTCTTCTGAAAATACTTCACAAATACAGAAGACACACACACAACCACAAAAACAAAAGCAAAAGCTTGACAAACTTGATTATATCTCTATAGATATAGACCCTATTTCAGAGAGCAAATCTCAAACTACAGAAAATTCTGATTACTTTTCAAATGCTAAATTAGAATCTCTTCAAAATGAATTACAGGAATTAAAAACTCGCTTTGATGAAATTGTTTCACTAACTAACAATTCTTCTTTTAAAAATAGATTACAAAACATGAACAACTCTTCTTTTCATGAAAGTTTTCATGATACTAATACTAACTATATACTTAATCCTAAAAATCTTGTTTTAGATAATGGAACTGATTCTGTAAATTCAGATACACATCTAATTTTAACTACTGCTTCTCCATTACAAATTACAGAAAATCATACAAATTTTAATAATTTTTTTTTTGTAAAGGCTGCTACTACTTTTTCATCTGATCTCTATGATGAACAAATTCCTAATGTTTTTAATGAAAATACTTCTAAATCTTGTTTAAAATCATACTCTTTACCAAATGTACAAAACTGTGCAAAGAACTCTAATAAGAAAGTACATTTTCAACTTGATTCTTCTTCAGATACAGTAAATAATAATCCTAGTACATCTCGTTCATCTTTCAGACGGAATAATCGAAACTTCGTTGGGAGACCATAATCAGTGCTTAAAACAACATTTACGCACTTCTTCACAAACATTTTCTTTTCCAGAAAATAAAACAAAACAAAATTTTAAATTTCGATCTTCCATGAACTTTTATCATCAACAAAAACAAAATTTTAAATTTAAATCTTCAAAGAACTTTTCTCACTCACAAATCCTTCCAGATTCTTATTCTTATCCTAAGACTTTTCAAAATCGTTCTTCTTATCCTCATACTTTTCAAAACTCTCCTCACTCTCAACAGACTTTTCAACATTCACAAATTCATTCTCATCCTCAAACTTCTTCTAATTTTGATTCCCATTCTCCACAGACATTTCATCATACACAAAACCCTCAACAATTTTCACATCCTGATTCTTTTCCAAATAATATTCCTCACATGTCACAAGTTATAACTCCTCATACTTCTCCTTTAAGACATAATATTTCATCTTCAAATTCTTCTCCATCTCCAATAATGAAAGACAATAGACAAACTGATCCTTCTTACAAACCATATCCAATGTACAAAAATTCACAAAATACTTTTCCAATGAGATTAAGAAGTCAAACAAGAAAACAAAATGTGCAAAATAATTATCCTAGAAAGTTGAGAAGTTATTTTAAATAGACAAAATTTTAATACACATATTTTTATTTCTGTTATAAAATTGAAACTTTTGTTATTTTTTTTTGACGAAAATAAAATGGGAATAAGTACTTTCTTACATATTTCTATATGTGTGATGCAAAATATTTTTTTATATAGAAAAGTATGAATATACTTTTTCACTTCTCTTATTATTTCGAAAGGTGACTTGACTATTTCATTTCTCTTATTATTTCAAAAGGTGATTTGACTATTTCTTATCCTTAGTAGTTTATTAATTTTTTTCTTTTTCTTTCAAATGCTTGACATTGCATGATTGCTCAAATAACATATTTTTCTTTTCATGTCTAAAATACATAATCATTCATTAGTCATTTAAAGATTTTTTTTTTTATAAGTTAGCATTCAGTCATATATGTAAAGATTTTTTTTTCTTTTGTTTTGAAAAATCACTTTCTATGAGTTTTCTCTGGAATTCTGTTTGGAATGGTAATCAGTGAGTTTAGCAGTTATCAGATTATTTTATTTTATATATTATATTATATATATATATATATATATTATATATATATATATATATATATATATATATATATATATATATATATATATATATTTTACAAAGAGGCTGTTTGGAATTTCAGTTTAGTTTAGTATCAGATTTTTTTTTTTTTTTTTACATATTTTTGAGACTTTTTGGTAATCAGTGAGTTTAGTAGTTATCAGATTATTTTTTTTTACATATTTTTTATTTTTACAAAGAGGCTTTTATACAGACATAAATTCTGTATTAGAAAGAATGAACATCTTTTTCTAAAATATGTCATTATAAAATTCAACACGAAAATCATACTTTTTGTAATACCGTAGCGTAGAGAAAATTTTGTGTTTAGTCTCAAGGGGAGCCTCAAATCACAGGGGGTAAAAAAAATTTTAACAAAAATTTTTCAGGGGTTTTATAGTACATTCTCTACTGATTCTAAATCTGAAATTAGATTTTCAAAATTCCTTATAGTTAGTCCTAAAATGTCTTTGCAAGTTTCAAGTTCATTTGGACATAAAAACAGCGACATCTGGCAATTATAAAAACAAATAAAATTTTAATTTTAAAATTTTTTCTTACAGTTTTATAGAGAATAATAAGCTGATTCCAAATATGTAATTAGTTTTTCCTAATTCCAAATGGTTTTCGAGATATGACCACGCAAACTTGTGGAAAATTCCATTGTAATTTGATCTCTCTTTGTGGGCGTGGTTTTTAATTTTTTTTTTTTTATTATTCGTCCAGTAAAATATTTGCCAAAAAAAAACAAACTTCTCGATCAATTTCTTTCAAACTTTTTTCAAAAAGGTGTTCGAAGTGATTTTTCTCTCCTCTAATAAATTTTTTTTTTTTTATTTACATATTAAATATTATTATGTATATATATATATATATATATATATATATATATATATATATATATATATATATATATATATATATATATATATATATATATATATATATATATATATATATATATATATATATATATATATATATATATATATATATATATATATATATTATATATTTGCTAATGTGTACAATTAAAATTTAAATCCTAAAATATATTTTATTACAGAGAATAACTTTAATGTACTGTATATATATATGACGTAAACAAAGTCTAAAGAGGTTCAAAATACTTATGTATCATTCCTGCTAAAGATTTGGTACGTAAGCAATTTTATTTAAAGTATATGATTTATTTACTGATGTATATTAAATTTCAAATATATATATGAATGCTTTATTATTTAGTTATATATTTATTTCATTTAAATGAATACTTTTTGTTAGAAATCTAATTGTATTTTATTTTTCTATTCCAGTCGAGAGTTTTTCAAATTTAAATAGTGATTTGTATTTTTGTATTTTTGGTTTATTTTGTATTTGATTAATTTTGGTTTCTTTTGTGATTTTGATTTTGACTTTTATTTGGTCTCTAAACTACTTTTATTTTGGCTTTAATATATGATACTATCATACTTTGACATTACTGTATATTAATTTATATAAAGCAATATATGACCTGGAAATTAAATCTTCTGATTCTCCTTACGCTAAACTAAGATTAGTAAAAAGGGAAAGTAATTCATTTCAAACCTTAAGCAAACTAACATTGCGACAAGGTTATATTTACATAAATTATGCAGAGTTGTGTGTGGTACTAACAACGAAAGAAGAAGAAACACATACACGCGCATATATATATATATATATATATATATATATATATATATATATATATATATATATATATATATATATATATATATATATATATTATATATATATATATATATATATATATATATATATCCTTTAGTAGTAAAGAGCAGAGACCTACTAATTTCCAACAGAGTTGGGGCAATACCGGAACCTAATCGTTAAACGCCGACATGTACCGATACACGGCGCTTGAAAGTGTGCAAGTCAAAAGAAGTTGGGAAAACAGATAAAGAGAGTGTGTTCCAGACTTTACTATATAAGATTAGGCATAGTGGTTAAGTCTGGGGTCAGACAGTTCGACAGAGAAAGGACATGACTGTGTAGAAAGGCGTGTTAAACAAGCGCTTCTCAATGGGGGAGAAAAACAACGGGAGAGACCAGTAGAGCAGTATCCATTATACTAGCGATAGAATATAGTGAGTTACACAATAGTTCTACGGGCAGAAAGAGACTGGAGAGAATTAGTGAGAAAGGAAGAGCTGCGTGAGTGGAACTACCCCAGGTGTGTGAGGCATACTCCATATTGGGGAGAACACCCTTAAAGAGAAAGCAAATGGATTGTCGTAAAAAATCACGAAAGGCGCAACAGAAAACCAAACCTCTTAGAAGCTTGCTTAGAAAGAGATATAATGTGATCCTTCCAAGAAAGATCACTAGAGAAAATTAAGGACAGATGAAGGCTTGAGTTGTGTGTTTTTGAAGATGTTACAGTTTTGTGAAAGAGAGGGTCGAGTAGAGATATGGAGGAACTAAGTTTTTGATGCATTGAAAAAAAAAACTATGCTTTCTCTTCCACAATTTGAAAAACGACAAAAAGCAGAGGTCAGATGTTTCAAGTCCACCATTCTAGCGTCAATTAACTGTTCCTGGGAGGAGCGCCTTTCAAACTGAAAGGAGTAATGAAGGGTGGAGTTTTCAGCATAGGATGGGATAGGTAATGAAGTTGTGAGCATGTGCACACTTATGTGTTCATGCTATATCCTGTTATTATTTACAGATATGTAGCCACAGGAACAAGAGGACCGAAGTAGATGAAAAACGAAAAAGGGTCAAATCCCATACTAGATAAGCTAAACATTTTTTTTTTTTTAGATGGTTTGGTTCAGATTGTAAATTTCTTTTATTTTCTTTTTTCTTTTAGAATATTCTTGTATAACTAAAAATTAAAACAAAGTAATAACATTGTAAGAAAATAAATTAAAATAAATAAAACAAAAACAGATAATCTACAAGCGTAATATCGGATCAACAAATTTTATTTTATTTTAGTTGTATCATAATCTTAAGTATAATAAAACAAAAAACAAATAAAATAAATAATTCATATATATATATATATATATATATATATATATATATATATATATATATATATATATATATATATATATATATATATATATATATATATAATTTTTATATGTATTTTTTTTAGTCCCTGGAAGGGAACTACATCAATTAGATCTTCATTCGCACGCTGAGAGCTGTGTGGTTATCCAGTTCTTTAGCGCAATAACCGATTTTTTTCGTCGATATTGTCAACCGTTAGAACAACCAATTAACTGTTTCTAAATTCTCCATTAAACGGAAGTTTCTTTCTCTGTCAAATCGAATGACGGCGGGTAATTCCTAATTGACAAACAGTCATTAAGAAACCAACATTCCCGTCAGTTCGCTATAACCCAACGCCCTTACCTGCGTTGTTAAAGTTCTTTTCCTTTTCCTTTCCTGTTCATGTTTTGACGTCCTTATTATTCATCTATCAACTATTAAATTATTGTTTTTTATGATTTTTCAATGACCCACCAACTTGTCTTAAATTTAACATAAGTTTGCCATCAGTTGTTCTTTCTAAGTGATCCCATTGCCATCGCAACATTCCTGAGGTCTTTTGTTCGCTAGAGCCCGATTGCACCATCAACAGTTACCACAACATCACCGTCCAGAAGAAGGATTAACCACCAACCGTGAGTATTCCTCATTTATTTTTGTTTTCTCTTGTGGGAGTTACAGAGATTCCTAACAAAGCAATAGAGAAGATTCTTTAATGAAAAGTGAAAAAGTGTTGGGGACAGGACAGAATAATGAGGAACACCACTATTAACAAATTTAAAGTATGAACGGTGGCCATCTACAACAGCAGCTATATAAAACGACCGGAAAGAAAATCAAAGAGAAGAATATATTCCGAAAGAGGAAAGTTTAGAAATCAAAGCTTTGTACCAGTCCCTATCGAAGGCTTTCGAAATGTCCAGCGCGATAGCAAAAGATTCACCGAAATGCCGTAGAGCGGAAGACCAAGAGTCAGAGAGAAGGGAAAGGAGATCACCTGTAGAGCGTTTCTTATGGAAGTCATACTGGCGATCAGAGATAAGATTTGAAGAATTGAGATGTTTCCAATTGATATTCGAAAACTTTAAAAAGAACGGAGGTTAAAGAAATGGGACGGTAGTTGGAGGGTTGAGATGGGTCCCCCTTCTTCGGCACAGGTTGAAATGAGCGCACGTTTCCAGCAAGAAGGGAAGGTTGAAGAGACAGAGACGAAATAGTTTAACAAGGCAGGGTGCAAGCTCAGAAGCTCAAATTTTGAGAACCGCAGGAGGAATACCATAAGGACCATACGATTTCTTAGTGCTAAGCTCTGAGAAAGCAGAAATAACATCTTTAGAAGAAATTACAATATCAGGCATAAATGAGTTGGAAGGGGTTGAAGAAGGACGAATAACTCCGGAATCATCTAAGGTAGAGTTAGAGGCAAACGTTTAAGCGAAGAGTTCAGCTTTAGTAGAAGGTAAAATGGCAATTGTGCCATCAGAGGGAACTACAGGAGAGAAAGAGGAAGAAGAAAAGTTAGAGTTGACATTTTTTGCAAAATGCCAGAAAGGGCGAGAGGAAGAGGAATCAGAAAGATTATTGCATTTACGGCGAAGAAAAGAGGATTGGCATCTCAAATAATAGATTTTGCACGATTCCGAGAATGAGTTTCTAGAGTTTGAAGACGACGGTAATCTCTGAAGGCAGCATCCCTGCGGCGAATAGCGCGAGAACAAGTAGACTTAAACCAAGGTTTGTTAGGTTTAGTAGAAGGAAAAGAATATGAAATGTACACCTCCATGCCAGAGAGAATCACCTCGATTATGCGCTTAGCACACTCAGAGCGACTCCTCCCACGAAAACAGTAATCATTCCATGGGAAATCAGTGAAGTACAACCGCAAGTCAGACCAGTTGGCAGCACTGAAGTGCCAGAAACGTCTCCTCACCGAAGGCGTAGATCGTTATTGCGGAAGACTTGAAATTACAGTACAAGATACGGTGATAAGAAGTTTAACAGTATAAGGAGAAGGATAAGAGGTCAAGGAAACACCAAGAATATTGGGTTCATCACCAAGACGTCAGGGATACGGGTAGGGAGTTGCACCAACTGCTCAAGGTTATTTTGGATAGAAAATTGGAAGGCGAGTTCAGCTGCTGGATCGTGAGAACTAGATGAAAGCCATTGGCGTTGGTGAACATTGAAATCACCTAAAATGATGATTTCGGAGAAAGGAGAAGAAGAAAAAATGTGTTCTATTTTGGAGTTAAGATAGTCGAAGAATTTTTGGATAGTCTGTAGAATTAGGAGATAAATAAACATAAATAAATTTAGTAGTAGAGTTGCAAGAGTGCTTAAGCCATAAAGTAGAGAATTAAGTAGACTCCATATTAGAGACACGAGAGCAAATAACATTGTTTGCGAACAATTTTTATTTTTTTAAATAAAAAGTTCACATCTCACGGGAATTGCCCTATTTGTGGAGGGGAACTTATATAGGTAGTATATAGCTAGGATCCACAAGTGGGGATCGAACAAGAAATGAGTGAGGTTTAGAAGAAGAAAGGTGTTCGACAAAGGGGAATTAGAAAAAAGATTGCGAATGTTACAGAAATTAATGGAAAAAGAACATCGTGCAACTGTGCAAGTCGAATGTGGGGTTCTGGCAGCACCATTCCCATTATCAAAGGCCACCAACTCCCAAGTGATGATGGGGTGAGAAGTGGATGCGGGGCATTCTTTGGATGCTGCCCCTTTAAGCATCTCCGAGACTGCTTTGAGTTTCATTTTTTTTTTTTTTTTTAAAGTTAATGTACGAGTAAGCGCTTGTAAATTTGAGGGAACATGTGAAGAAATGGAGTGGAGAGTTAGTAGGAGCAAAGACACTGCAATGTCGGAGAAACCATCGGAGAAAGTGAAACGTGTAAAGGAACGAACCAAAGGGTAATGGAGTGAAACGGAATGGTATAGCCCAGTTGAGGTGCTTGCATCGCTTTGGATGGCGCTACGTTCTCCTCTATATATATATATATATTATATATATATATATATATATATATATATATATATATATATATATATATATATATATATATATATATATATATATATATATATATATATATATATATATATATATATATATATATATATATATATATATATATATATATATATATATATATTATATATATATATATATATATATGCTGTGGAAAGCAACATATCAATATTCTGGAAACAAAATTATCGGGAAACAACATTTCAAAATATTAGGTAATATTAATCAAAAATTACAAAATTTAATTAATTTAAGTAATTAGATAAATGAACAATTAAGAAAAACAAGTTGATCTATGCAATACAAAGAGTTAACTGTCCTAATTTGCCCAAAATCGGATCTGTAGTTACAGAGATATAGAATATAAGCCAAAAATGTAATTAACAGTTAATTAGTAATTAATTGAAAATTTGGAAAATCAATAAAAACAATATTTTGTGGTGTTCGAAACTTTGAAGTCAAAGAAACTGAACATTCAAAAAAATGTAAGCCAAAGGGAACTTTAAAAAATCTGGTATCAGTATCGGTCATTTTTAGTTGATACCGATACTTCACTCCATCCCTAGTCTTGCAGATTGGCATACAATCCTTTATAGTTAGATCTTTTATTTTATCTGATTAGGATTTACTGACAAAACTTAAAATATGACATTTAATTAAACTGGATTTTATTTGGTTGCATAAGATTAAGCTGTATTAAGCTTTGTGAGATTAAATCACTAATCATTCTTTTATTAATGAAGTTGTATAAGCTATGCATAATTATGTTATTGATTTCCGCAGAAATTAATCCATTTATTCAGAAAATTATTCTATATAACCAATAATAACTAATGTTTGGGGGAAGGCCTTGGAAGAATTGATCACAGATTTGTCAGAGAAATAATGGTTATTTTCAATATATAAAAAAAATCATTTCTTCAAAAATTTCACACACATCAAACACAAAGGAAACCTTCCTACATCCTCAATATATGTGGGTTTTCCATTTCTAGAAAGGTTCACAGTTTCTCTCCCAAAATAAGCTTACAAGGGGTTAGGCATCTCTGAAATACATTTAGAATTTCTTCCCACCTGAGGTCTCATTCATCCTTACATGGAGTATGCATACATACAACTTCTTGGAAAGGTGGAGTCTATACTTTCCATTGACTTATTCTCATTTTTGGTTTATAATCTCATTTTAGTTATTAAATTATTACATCACTCTACCCTATCACTATTCAATACCATTCTTATGTACATTCTTTCCTTACTTCACTTTACATCCACATTTTCAATTAGAATGAATCAACACATGCCAATTTTTAAATTAAGAAATTTATTAAAAAAATGCAGAGAGAAGAGCTCAACTGAGAAAAGATCACTTAACCACAAAGAATGGATTCACAGGAAATTTGTATACTGGAAATATTTATAAAATGTACTATATATTTATACAAGTTGGTAATACAAATTGATATACAAATTGCTAATACAAAATTTTTTAAAGAGGAAAGATAATATACTAATGTTTCAAGTATATATATATATATAATATATATATATATATATATATATATATATATATATATATATATATATATATATATATATATATATATATATATATACCGTGAAACACTTTCTATTACGCTGTCCTTCCAACTCTCGCCCCAAAATCTTCTGGGGCATCACTTCTTTGAAGGATCTCTGGACGAGACCGACTGCGGCAGGAAGCTTCATTAGCGAAGTGTGGCCGCCTCAACATGGGGTGGTCAGGGGGTGAGAAGGTAAAAAAAAAAAAAAAAAAGGTATATATATATATATATATATATATATATATATATATATATATATATATATATATATATATATATATATATATATATATATATATATATATATATATATATATATATATATATATATTATGAACATTACCTGATAATCCTGAGAAAAATCATTTTCTGAAACCAATTCTTCCATTTTTATTTCAATTTCAGATTTGATATCCATTTTTACTTTTATTTTAATAGAAATATCTTTAAATAATTAATAATCTGTGAAGAAGTAGCAATTTTAATAACATTTGAAAATATATTATATTAATATTTATTTTCTGAGTGCCATTTTTTTTTTTTTTTTTTTTACAAAAATAAAGCCTTTCCTTTAGTGCAATTTATAATTTTATTTTATATTTACATTAAAAATCATAATTTTTAAATTTTAATCTTTATGGCTTAAACTGCTTCTGGTTATATAAAGGAGACAATAATGCATATGAGAGTCTGAGGCACTGGTTTAAATAGGAAAAGAAATTTTTGTCACTTCATTACAATGTTTGAAACTCTTTTTGGATAAATTTTGACCACCTTAAAATTAGATTCAGAGTATGGAAACATTGTTATATGGTCAATTTCGATGTTGAATGAATCTTTATGGAAAGAGATTTTTCTATTTGGCCAATGGTATGGAAAATGAATATTTTATAAAGGAATATTTCATAATCAAGAATTTGAATGTAGCAATAAGGAAAAAGACCTAACTATAATGGGTGAATTTCACTTTCCCAAAATCTATTGGGATACTTTTTATAGTGATGTCACAAACTAGGCTATCTATCAGTCTTCTTTGAGTCAAATCATCAAAGTGCTTGCCAATTTCTTAATCCTGGCTTTCTAAAAATCTTATGGTGTGACACAAAGAATGGGATTTTTAAAGATTTCTTAATCAGCTGTTCTTTATTTACGTTTTTGTTGTTCATTAATCTTGGGAGTCTGTATGGTCTAACAATTTATTTTGATTAAAAGGATTTTAAGATTCCGGAAAAAGGGTTATAAAAGCCAAGGGTGGTGAGTTGAGAAAAATTATTCAACTCCTGATGTTGACTCGAGTCAGAAATATTTTCCAACTTCCAAATCCTAACTGTAAATAAAATTCTGAATAACAAAATTAATTTACTCTTAATCAGTGACATAATTCGGTATTAATAAACTAATAATAATTATAATAATAAATTAATAATAATTATTGAAAAATTAATAATAAAAAAATTAAATAAATATTTTAATAATAATAATGAAATAAAATTAATTTTTATTTAATAGTAAGAAAGTAATATTAATAATAATAATAATAATAATAATAATAATAATAATAATAATTTAGAGACATAGGCCTGAATTTTTTTTCCTTCTCAGCCTAACAACAAAAAATATCTTTTTTTTTTTTTTTACAGTTAATTGACAAACAACAAATGATTTTATAAGAAAAAATAAATAAAAAACACTTAAATTAAAAACAAAAAATTTAAAACTAATAAAAATTATTTCTTTCAATATGATATCAAAAAATCGTCTGTCAAAAATATACACTGTTCTATTATAAGAGAAACTCCCCTTTAACTATTTTAACCAGGTTGCAATTATGACTAGATTTTAAAAGATCTTGAAGATAAAAATGTAAATAAAAGTTACTATATATATATATATATATATATATATATATATATATATATATATATATATATATATATATATATATATATATATATATATATATATATATATATATAAGAAAAAGCGAGGGAAAAAAGCAAGTAAAAAATTTTATCACCACCACTCAATGAGTGGTGTTGATAAAACTCTCTCTCTCTCTCTCTTTCTTTCTACATATATATATATATATATATATATATATATATATATATATATATATATATATATATATATATATATATATATATATATATATATATATATATATCTAAAAGAATGATTTTTAAAAACTTTCAAGGAAACAAGATTATAATAAATATAAAAGTCTGGAATCAAGATAATCAACCCTAGACTATCTCTAAACTCCTCAAAAAATTTGACATAGCTCAAATAAAAAAAAAAAAAAAAAGTGAACTGATTTCTAAATCAAAACACAGTTACAGTATCTTTCATTAAGATTGTAAATGAATAATGGATCAAGTAAAGTATTACATATCTTAAGAATTTGCTTAAGCTGCATTTTAACTCAAGCATGACAATAATTCTATTCATACCAAAACTGAGAGCATATAACCTGTTTCAAGCTTTGCTTCATGAATACTACAAATGACTATTTTTTATACCGTTTTTAATTGAATCTATTAATATATTTATATCTGGTTAAATTAGGCCATAATATTTGAATATCTACTAATGTTGGACGACTTTCTTATTTCTTATATAACTTTCTTACATCTTAAAGTTTGGAGATCTGCATTAGGGATTGCCCGTGAATAGGAGTCAAGGCAAATGACTTCCATACCAACCGTTACAATCTTTTAATTTTAAAGGCAGATAAAAGAAAATGGCTAAGAAATTAGGAAATAAAATTAAGAAAATGGGCTTGCGAACGTAATGAATAATGATTAATTACAAACAGAAAATATTCTGATCATGGTTCGTGATTTTATGAATGTTTAAATAATTTGCGTAAAGTTAAGGCAGTTTTGGGGCACAGAGGTGCTACTTTATAAGTAACGAAAGTTTTTAATAATGTTTACAATTGCAAAAAATTTATATTAACTTTAGAGAATATCTACCTCAACCCCTTTACTATTTTCGTAGACGTTTTGTTCCCCTTTTGAGAAGCGGGTTTTATGTAAAAAGAAACTAGTACTATCAATTTACCTGATCAAAGGGACGAAACATACCTCTCTTACAAGAGAATATGAACTAATTATCTTAAAATTTCACTATTTAAAGATGCTGTTAAAGAGATGCAGCTTCTTATACCAGCGGTTGTCTAGTATTTTAGGATATTGGGAGAGCAAGCCAGGTACTAATTTATATTAATTTATATTTTTACTGCTAGAATAATTTACTAGTATTTGGGATTAAATTTATTGAAATAGGTCTTAAATTTATTGATATATAGAAAGTTTTTTAAATAACATTAAACTGTTTTCATATGAAAGGAGAAAACAATATTTATTTCGTCATACAGCAAAGTCGATACATTTCAGAGAATCAATTTTTATAGTGTTTACTTCAATATAATGTGATGAAATTTATGTTCCAGAATGTAAAAATTACACATAATTAATTCTTAGTAAAAATATAGTATTGCTGATAGGAAGCTACGATAAAATGCCTATGATGTTAATTTTAGCAAATCTTTAAAGGATAACTCCAATTTTTATCAAGCTCATTCCAGGGATAAAGTCCTTTCGTACATTTCTACAAATATCTCATCCGTAATTCCTTCCTATCCAAACATCATGAATGAACTGAATTGAAGAGTGGTAGCTGCTAGAAAAGCATAGTAATAATGTAAAATAAGATTCTGGCTAACGGCAAATGTAGACGTGAATTTGAAACAACTTCATCTGCGATTGGTATTCTGATTTAAACCTAACTTTTTTTTTTTTTTTTTACAGATACCCACCACTCATGGGCAGAGCCCTTTTCAAGGAGGGGGCACACACAAGGGAGAGAAAACTCATTAAAACACAGACCTAACGCACATCCCTCAGATGGCCACAGACGGAACCCTTAAAGAGTGGAAGATTAAATACAGGAGGAAAAATAGATGATGGTAGAGAGTTCCACAGAACAGAAGTGGCTGGGAAGAAGGAGGCACCATAAAGGCTAGCCTGGGGTTTCCCACATCCACACAAAATTGGTGCGAAAGCAGGGCACCCCTTGTGCAACGAGGACGACGCAACGGTGGAGGAATGCGAGAGGCCAATTCCCTCGAGCACCTGCCATTGTAGTACCTATAGAAAAGAGATAGTGCGCCAACGTCACGTCGCAGAGATAAGGGATCAAGAGAATTTGAAAGTAGGGGACAGTTAATTAATCTTATAGCTTTAGACTCAACCCTATCCAGAAGAGAGGAGGAGCCGGAGCCCCCCCAAATGTGAGAACAGTACTCCATACAAGGGCGAATAAGACCCTTATATATTTGGAGTAACTGATCAGAAGGAAAAAATTCTCGCATCCTGAACTGAACTCCCAGCTTTTTAAAGGCCGCTTTTTTTTAGCAACCATTGTGATATGTGGTTTCCAAGACAGTTTATTGTTTATGTTTAGACCAAGAATGTTAATGTTATTTACAGGTGAGACGGGAGAGCCATCGAAGAGGATAGGAAAGTTGGGAGGTGTTTTTGAGAGGGAGATGTGAAGAAGTTGAGTTTTTAAAGAGTTGAATTTCACAAGGTTGCTATGACCCCACCGGGAAATCCCATCCAGATCGGCAAGAATAGAATCGGAAAGTTGAAGACGAGAAGCAACTCTAGAGGCAAAAGAGGGAGCAGATTTGAAATGAGTAGAAGAATGTAGAGTTGAGTCGTCAGCATAAGAGTGAACAGAGTTAGAAGTGCAGTTGAGAAGATCGTTAATGAAAAGTAAGAATAAAGTTGGAGATAAAACTGAACCTTGAGGAACACCACAGTTGACAGAAAAAGAGGAAGAGGTCGCTCCATCTACAAGTGCCGAAATGGAACGATCTGAGAGAAAATTAGACCAGAGTAAGCAAAGGATAAGGAGGAAACCCAAAGGAAGGGAGCTTGGAGAGCAGAGACTCATGCCATACCCGGTAAAAAGCCTTGGATATGTCAAGCGCCACCACACAAGACTCCCCGAAATCCCTAAGGGCAGAAGACCATAGATCAGTAAGATAGGAAAGTATGTCACCAGTTGACCTCGAGCGTCGAAAGCCATACTGGTGATCTGAGAGAAGAGAATGAGACTCCAAATGATCCAGAAAATGAGAGTTGAGGAGAGTTTCAAAATTTTTAGACAGAACACGAATGAGATCTATAGGTACTTTTTTCTGTCAAAGGTGAGTTCGATCACATCACAACCACCACCACAATCGTCGCCTTTCTAACCTCGTTTCCTTTGCTTATATGAATGTATGGTAAGCAGCTTACATCATAATTTATGGTAAGCAAAACTGCTGCTCGATTTAATTATTAAAATACGGTTTCAGTACTTTGCTGTTAATCAGTAAATTTTCTACCTTCTCACATACCAGCTCATCAAATCTACACATTAACTTTGACGGCAATCATATTCACTCGGTGATATCTATTGTCACTCAAATTTTTACATAAAACATGTGAATAGTAAAGGAAATAATTTATATATATTATATATATATATATTATATTATAATATATATTATATATATATATATATATATATATATATATATATATATATATATATATATATATATATATATATATATATATATATATATATACATTATATATATATAAACGATTAGGCCTGGTATGGATGGGAAGGAATTTCCTTCACTTGACCAGAGGAGGAGAAAATAATGCAATGGTTATTTTTTGGAGCTTATGAAGTGTAATTTCGGATCACGAACCCTCTAAAGTAAGTGTTTGAGTCTAAGATATATATCCGGAATTAAAAAAAAAATAAGTAAAAAATAATTTCCGAAAAATATCAGGATAGTAATATACTTTAAGTTTAATATTCAATTATGAAACATAGTTGATACTTAGGTTGTAAGTAGGTTGTATACATGATGGTTGCGTTATAGTAGGGAAAATGACAGCTAAAGATTAGAGTTTATTTATTTTGAATTTTACATTTATTACTTTTTGGTTCCATTAGGGTTCAATGGTTTTTTATAAGATAATACATTGGTTCCAATAAGTTTCACTGGGAATTATCCTGCATACTTTATGGGAAAGTTTCCTAGATTATATGGATAATCTCAAACACTTAATGATCCTTTGTATTCTTTCGTAAGATGGCCAGATTGAAAATGAAATGATAAATGAGAAGCTACAAAAATATTTATGATAATCCAATAAAGACAAATATAGTAGCACGGAATCGCACACTATTAGGGATCTTCAAATAATAATTAGTTGTGATTATAAATCAGCTATTAATTATATGTTCGTTCTTCTCGCCATGGGATTACGAGATGTGAATCTCTACCAGGCTGTATATTGTGCCGAACTAACTTATTTTTTAGTTCAGGCGCTTTGAAAGTATTTTATTCCACAAGAGAACCTTGCCTTCCATTGGTTGGTTAACTACATACCGTTTATAAAAGCATCATTGTTTCAACTATCTTAATCGTTATCTTATTTCAAAAAACCTTAATCATTTAACTAGTAACCTAGAAGCATCAAGGGTTATAACAAAGATTTAGTTTCATAATGAGTCATTTATAAAACAACACGTATTATGATTATGAAAGAGAATACCGACTGCAATACAGATTCTTCGTTTGGCACAGGGGTTGGGGGGTGGGGAGGAGTTGTGTCAACTCCGTTACATATACATATCAACGCTGAATTAAACATTTTTAAAATTAATGTCCTGATGATTCTACAGGGTGTTCCACTCGCTCTCGAACGCAGATATACGCTTATAGATATCAAAGTACTGGTCATGAGTAAACAAAATTTGTGTATGACCATTTTCAGATATCGTAAATCATTTAGATGAAGAGGAACTCCGTACTGGCTATTTTTTGTAGGATGACGTCGCTTGTCACACGTCCAACGTCAGCATGTACAAAACTGAGTCCTTCTTTGAAGATCGGATAAAACCCGAAAAAATTATCGTTCTTCCTTTATAGCTTCATTTGTAATTTCATAAATTTTTTTTATTTAAGTTGTACTAAAATGTAAGTTTGATAAACTATTAGAGCTTTTGCTTATTACAATAATCTGGGATTTAGAAGAAAATTAAGGCATGAATGTACTAAAGTTTCAAATATTGAAAGCACCAGCAAAGTAAAGTGCAAGTTTTGCAACAAAGAAATGGAAAAGATTAATACATGCAAAGGAAGAGGTTGGCAGAAAAGTAAATTTTTATTTTTATCCTGATTATTTAATAGGTTTTACTGCACTCAGAATAAAAAATGTTTCTAATAATGTTTAACAATTGCATACTCAACTTATACAAGGAGGAACCAACAAAGTGGTGATCTGTCATGGTCGAGAATTGTACATCGAAAGCCAGCAATTCGAACAAGGGTTTTGTAAATTTTTGTTGTAATTTACTGAGTTCTCAACATTTGGTCTTGTTTGGACTAAGTTAAGGAATCAAAAAAGAATTCAAAAAATTACAAAGAATCTCAAAATTTATACCAATTAAACCTATAAATATGAACCTTGCAACACAAGTCATGCATTAGCCATAGTTATTTGTCTATTCTTTATATATATATATATATATATATATATATATATATATATATATATATATATATATATATATATATATATATATATATATATATATATATATATATATATATATATATATATATATATATATATATATATATATATATATATATATATATATATATATATATATATATATATATATATATATATATATATATATATATATATATATATATATATATATATATATATATATATAACACACATACACACACACACACATTTCCAACACTTTTTGTAATGTAAGCACTATTCTCACACACCCATGTTTATTTGTGTAAAATTTTATTAACTTTTGACGACTACTTTGATATCTATAATCGCATATCAGTCGGCCAATAGCGAGGGGGACACCCTGTAATTTAATATATATTAAATTACATGCAAATATTTACACATCTGAATAATGAATTAACATAATTATTCATTATTATAAAATTTTAATTTATTAAAATAATTAACTTTTTTAAAATACTTTTTCATTTTCATTGTCAAAAAAATTCTTAATCGTCCCCAGCACACGCACGCACGCACGCACGCACACACACACACACACACCCACACACAAAACACACACAACACACACACACAAACACAATATATATATATATATATATATATATATATATATATATATATATATATATATATATATATATATATATATATATATATATATATATATATATATATATATATATATATATATATATATAACTCACAACCTTTCCCACAAACGTGGGGTGATGACTACCACAAGCCACACAACTGTTACTAGCATTCATCCCGTCACCACTTTTTTCACATTCATTCCCGTCCTCCGTCAACCGCATACCCTCCTCCCATCCCAGCCTTCTATCCTTCAATAACTCCTTGACCCCCTTTACCCAACTTCCCCTAGGGTCTCCCCCTACCTCTCACACCTTCAACTTCCGATATAAACACCTCTTTAGCCAATCTACCATCATTCATCCTACAAACATGCCCAAACCACCTCAGCATGTTCTATTCAGCTCTCTCAACCATACCCCTTTCCCAGCCACATTTCTCCTTTATTCCCACATTCCAGACTTTATCTCTTCTACTTACATCACATACCGCTCTCAGACCTTTCACTTCAAAAACCTCAACTTTTCTTTTTCTCGCATTCAACCGCCACACCTCGCTCATATACACACAGCATCTTTAAAACTTTTTCTTCTTTACTTCTCTTGTCAACCTTCTTCTCTTCCAAATATACCTCAAGCCTTCCAACACCTTCTCCTCTTCTCTTATTTTATACCCTACTTCATCTCCCCCCTCAAAATTCACACCCAGATATTTAAAAGAATTAACCCATTCCGATCTCCCCCTCCCCACCTCAGTTTGCAGTTCATCTCCTCCACCTACAACCCTCTTTTCACTCTCCCCATTTTTCATCCATAACACTTTACTCTTTCTTGCATTCACTCTTAAGCATAACTCATTACAACCTTTACAACTCATCCACAGAATATATTTATTATATATATATATATATATATATATATATATATATATATATATATTATATATATATATATATATATATATATATATATATATATATATATATATATATATATATATATATATATATATATATATATATATATATATATATATATATATATATATATATATATATATATATATATATATATATTTACAAGTTTTTTTTAACTTCATTGTTTGTATTTAATAAATTTGAAAATTATATTTAGTATTTAAAGTTCTACATTTTTGACCTCAATTTGTAGTATATGGTACTTAAATACTTAAAATGTATTTGTTGATCAACTTTGCACACAACAATGGCAACATCATCAGCAACAGCATAAAACCAACAAAACAACAACAATAATAATAATAATAATAATAATAATAATAATAATAATAATTTTTTTTTTTTTTTTTTTTTTTTTTTATAATTTAATTTAATAATAATAATAATAATAATAATAATAATAATAATAATAATAATAATAATAATAATAATAATAATATCAACATTTTAGAATAAAATTTATAATTGTAGAGTTGAGTGTGAGACAAAAACAATTCTTATAAAGTCCGCGACATTCGGAGATGACGCAACCTGACGAAGTAGAAACTGCACCAAATTTTTCTTCTCTTTTTCCTTCCTTAAAGTATAAAAAAAAAAAGACTGAATTTAAAATATAAATAATTTAAGAATTGAAACTTATGGCAAGCCAATTTGAATCAATGTAGATCTTTAATCAGATGCTGAGCCTCACAAGCCTGTCCTTGATTTAAGACAGGCCTAGCAAATAGAAGTATGTTAGGTGAGAACAAATTGGTTAGACTTAAACTTCATTGTCCTTTGTTCGTAGTGATTCACCTTTTCTAGGAAACTCCATTAATTAAATGTTATAATTATTCAATACGACTTTAAAACATATTTTTAACTGTCAGTCTCCAGAAAACATTCATAAACTCAAACTTTTAAAAATTTAATAATATAAATCAAAATTTAAAATAAAAACAAAATACTTGTTAGACAACCATTGACTATTCTAAAAATGTATTAAATAAGTAGTTCTTAAGTCCCATTTGAGAGGAAGCAATACTTTAACTGTCATCTTTTTGCAGAATTTTATGCATATTACAATGTAACAAACAAACAATGAAATAAACAAACAAGCAAACAAACAAACACATTAACATTTGAACTGATCAAACAATTTAAATATTGAGAGAAAATATAAACTTTTTGTTAATATTAAAAATTAAAATAGGATTTGTTTTTGAAGAATACTCCGAAGACTTGTCAATTATTATTTTTTTTTTTTTTTATGAAAGTGGAAAATAAAAATGTTTGCAAAAAAAAAAAGTTACAAAAACATTAATATAAATAGATAAATACTACATAAACAAAGTTCTACAACATTGCATTTTTTAAAAAGTGAAACAAAACTTTCTTTTTTTAATGAAAAGGTTTATATACAAAAAACGGAAAAAAAATTTAAAATTATCACCAAACGTTTATTTTTTAACGCTTTGTCATGTGTGTTTTTTAGTTTCCTTTCTCATTACATTTACAGAAGAAGTCAAATACTTAAAATTAAATTTTTTTCCTACTAAAAAAAAGGGGTTAAGATGTGCCAACCGTACCCAAACTTCGGGTCAGAAGATGCCAAAATTCCTTCTTTGGGAGTTGTTGGTGTCTTGCGTATAGCGAGCACCAATAAATTCCAGTTTTTTTTCTCCATTGACCATGTTTCTCTTTCTCCTCCTCTTAATTTATAGAGGAGTATTGTCTGCAGACATGGTGATCTTCAGGAGTGATGGATTCTTATTGGTTCTTCCCAGAACTCACCTTGTGTTTGGAGATTGCTTGCTTTGCTCCTTGTAGCTCCGTCCCACCTCACCTCTCCTGAAATGAGGCAGAGCCGGTACCAGGGTTTCCGATCTTCAGATTTTTTTTTTTCTACCCATAGATAATTTCAGTGGTTGTTTGTTCGCTCCAAGAACCTTGGAGGTGCAGGTGACCTTCCTTTTCCATTTTATTGTAACAGAAAGGTAACCCTCTCCTCCACTCTTCTCGGGTGACCCCTCCACCAGCGATAAGGCCAACAACTTTTGAGTTTTCTTTACTATTACATTCATATGAGGAGTCAGATAATTTATATAATTTTAATTTTTTTCTTTTAAAAACTTTTCAGTTTAGGTAAAGGTATTTATCCATTTATAAAGTCATTCAGTATCAAACCTCAATCCTTAGAATGACCCTTTTTTGTGTCTTTTGGTGTCTTCTACTGGTATCTCAATACCGTTCTTAAGATATTTAAACTTTTCTTTATTACAGCAATACTCAGTTCCAGTGTAGAAATTTGTATAGGTAGCTTTTCTACATATTTTATCAAGCTTTATTAATCATCCTTGTTGACCCCACAATAACTGGGACTCTAAATTTTATCTATGCTACAGATTCTGTGTATTTCATATTTCAATCTTTGATATTTTAGTTCTTTCTCTCTCTCATAAGCTGAAATACATCCATCCCAAGGGACTTCAACCTCTATTATCAAACAGCTATTTTCATATTTGTCTTGGATGACTATGTCTGGTTTATCATTGTAACTTGAGCGTCTGTTGGGACATTGAAGTCATAAAATATTGATAATCTGTTGCTTTCTTCTATATAATTAGGGTTGTGTTCTCAGTGGTTGTTGGTATTTATGGGTATGTTAAATTTTTCATACAATCTGAAATAGATCAACCGGCATATGTTGCTATGTCTTTCAGTGTACAAGCCCCTTAGTAACAAAATCTCACATCTAGACATGTGGCACACCGATTCCGACCAAATGCTGCACATTCTGCATTTACAATACTCGTTCTCCTTCAATATGTTTTTTCCAGTTGTTACTAAGCGCCTGATCTTGGACCGTTACAACAGTTCTTTCATATTCAGATTTAACCCATCCCTTAACCTCAAACTCATTTGATCTATATGTGTCTATGAATAAATCTAATAAATTTTTTATGTTTTGCGATTGTGTGGAGTTTCCAGTTTCTAAATTTACCTCTTCTCTTTGATGTTTATCTTTTTCTCTGGTCTTTCATTATTTCTAATTTCTTCTTCGCCTTCACTTATGTTTCTGTCTCTAAAATAAACATTCATTCTCTTTATTATTAATGTTCACGAAAATTTCAAACTTTCATGCTCGTACCCCCATCATTTGCGTGTGTACGCATGTGTGTTTTTAGGTTTCCTTTATGATTACATTCATAGGAACAGTCAGAACATTTTAATAATTTTACATTTGTGTGTGTAAGCATGTGTAATTTTAGGTTTCCTTTATGATTACATTCATATAAGCAGTAAGAACATTTATATAATTTTACATTTGCGTGTGCAAGCATGTGTGATTTTAAGTGCACTTTCTGATTACATTCGTAGGAGCAGTCAGAACACTTAAATAATTTGACATTTGCGTGTGTACGCATGTGTGTTTTTAGGTTTCCTTTATGATTACATTCATAGGAACAGTCAGAACATTTAAATAATTTTACGTTTGTGTGTGCAAGCATGTGTATTCTTAAGTTTCCTTTATGATTACATTCATAGGAGCAGTCAGAACATTTAAATAATTTTACATTTGTGTGTGTAAGCATGTGTAAATTTAGGTTTCCTTTATGATTACATTCATATGAGCAGTAAGAACATTTAAATAATTTTACATTTGCATGTGCAAGCATGTGGGCTTTTAAATGTACTTTCTGATTACATTCATAGGAGCAATCAGAACATTTAAATAATTTTACATTAGTGTGTGTACGCATGTGTATTTTTAGGCTTCCTTTATGATT
This sequence comes from Armadillidium nasatum, assembly GCA_009176605.1. NCBI lineage: Eukaryota > Metazoa > Arthropoda > Malacostraca > Isopoda > Armadillidiidae > Armadillidium > Armadillidium nasatum. The sequence goes on from SEYY01022438.1 coordinate 23,482, forward strand.
ACATTCATAGGAACAGTCAGAACATTTAAATAATTTTACATTTGCGTGTGTTTGCATGTGTGTTTTTAAGTGTTCTTTCCGATTACATTCATAGGAACAGTGAGAACATTTAAATAGTTTTACATGTGTGTGTGTAAGCATGTGTGATTTTAAGCTATCTTTCCGATTACATTCATAGGAGCAGTAAGAACATTTAAATAATTTTACGTTTGTGTGTGTAGTAAGCATATGTGTTTTTAAGCTTTCTTTCCGATTACATTCATAGGAGCAGTCAGAACATTTATACAATTTTATATTGCTGTGAGTCAGCATATGATTTTTTAATCTGTATTTAAAATTGCATTCATAACTGCAATGAGCGCACTTAAACTTTCTTTTGTTATGTGTTTTTAAATGAGTCTTCAACTCATCTTTGCTTTTAAAACTAAAATTACAATATCCGCAAATGAGGTTTTCCTGATCATACTTTTTTATCCTCTGTTGATGTACTTTTGCTCTCTGAGGATTGCTTCTTGAAGTACTTTTCACTTCCAAATCTTTTTCTCCTTCAGCAGTGTTGATGATAAGACTCTGTGCAAAACAAATGAAAAAGATTATGAAAATGTTGACAAAAATTGAAATACTTTAATAAAAGTCGGTTTCAATTCGTCCTCTTTTTACCAAATTTTTAGTTTTCTAAAAATTAAGATGAAAAATGTGTTCAATTCGTCGCTTTGAGCCCAATATTCCCCAAAATTTTTGAGACAAAATAATGTCACCATCTAAGTTTTCTTTAGATTTCTAAAGATACCTTTTGTTGTAATTAAATATTTAAATGTCAACAAAATGAATTTAAACAAGTTGTCATTATTTATTATTATTTTACATTTATTTTAATAAATGTAAAAATATAATAATAATATTTTTTTTGAGTGCATGTACAGGCACTGTCACCGTGCACTCGGGAGCGGCAATAACGGGCTGGAAATTCAACACCGAGGAAAACACCTAAACTAAAAGCAAAGAATTGTCAACTGAAGCATGTTAAATTTTATATTACAAATTTAGTTTCCATGGAAACGAAAAGAATAGCACCAATCGAAATGTTGGAGATTCCGATATAATGTCCGACAGACGGTCATCAAGGAGAATGGTCAGAAATCAGTAAAGAACTTGTTTCTGAAAGTCATTAGGGCAATACATTTGATAAAGAAATGGTGAATTGAAAGAACATGGGAGTGGCAAAATGGACAGGTCGGGGATCTCCCTCGACATGTAATGATTGTGTGTCAGATGTGTGACCATTGCTAGCAGGGCCAAGATGACCTTCTTGGAGACCTAGGCAAAATCCAAAGAGTTTCTAGATGGTCTATTTTGAAGAGTAATGAGAGAGTTCTTAGAATGAGAAGAAATGATGTATGATTCGTCGGTAATATGGGCTGATATCTTGGAGACAACAAAAAATATAGCCACCAACTCTGCCCTGAATATTGACGAATATAAAGAACGCGTATGCAACAGGGTACGATCTAGAAATACATCCAATGCCAGGGCCCTTTCCATGCACCACATGGCACGTTACACGAAGCCAGATATTTAATAATAATAGTAAGAATAGTAATAATAACATAAGAATAATAATAATAATAATAATAATAATAATAATAATAATAATAATAATAATAATTGCTTATTTTTAAATATTTGTATTGCAGATGTGTAAGGGGGAGAAATAGAAATGAAGAAAGACATTAAAAGAAAAACAAAATGGATGAATGAAAGATAAGTGTTTTTAAAAGAAGAATTGAGAATAAATTCTCAATGCTTCTCATCATTGTAAATATGTTTAACGTTTTGTTTCTCTTTGGTTTAAAGGCATTTCCATCCCTTTTGGATATATGTCAATATTTTATTAAGGATAAAGAGGAGTGTTCATTGTTTTTAACTTATATAGTTATCTAAGCTTCGAGTAACTTTTAAATATCTTCTGAGACAATATTGTAGACCAGGGAAAGATAGTGTGGAGAATCCGATTTTTCTACTGGTTTTGCTCATCTTTATTGTGTTGGGAGCAGTCAACCTAGATAGTACAAAAAAGGCATAATCAGTAATCCTTCGATGTAATTATATATCCCATTAATACAAGATAAGGGACCAAGGAGAGGAAACTTTGGGTATGTGCAAGTAATTCCTTTGTTGCATTTCCTATTGTAGACTTTACTAAATAGGGTGTAGGTAAGTAATTCATTAATAATCAATAATAATAATAATAATAATAATAATAGAAAAGTAATGAATCTTATTTTCTTTAACTAACCACCTGTTTTCAAAGTAAGCAAAAAACTAACAACTTAATAATAATAATAATAATAATAATAATAATAATAATAATAATAATAATAACTTTACATACCCTTACATGTTGAGTATTAAACTTCTTCATGATCATTGCAGGATTTTCTGATTTTATGACATTATCATTGACCTGTTCTTCATCAAACTCAAATTCTGTTTTTGATTCTCCTGCCTCTGACTTTTATAACAAAAGATGTCTTTTGATCTAATTCCTCCTTGTTACTTTCTGGTAAAAAGATTTCTGATTCAATATGAGGAAAGCTCTGAAAAACAATTTGAGTAACTTTGTGGAGATATAAAACAATAAAAACATCAAGCTAAAGAGTACGGGCACCAACAACAAAAGAAACAAACTCCCCCATTTGAAGGTTAATCAGAATGACAAGAGACAAAATAATAATAATTTTACTGATTCAATACAAAGACAAAAAATAGAAAATTATGAGATTTTTTTTTGAAAAAATACTTCGCTCTATTTTAAATTTCTTAAATACTTCGAAACAATTTTTCTTCTTAATAAAATAGTTTATCTGTGGAAAAACAACAAAACTTTTGTACTGTAAACCTATAACCCACAATGGTTTCTAAGGTGATTTCAAAGAAGTTGGTAGTTCTGTTCAGGTTGATATATTTTTTATTTTTTCTGTGCAGTTACTCTAACTGTATAAAAGTATTATCAACCCTTGTATAGAATAGTACTCTTCTTACATCTGGAAGGGAAGGGGGGCCTCCAGTTTCATCCATCTAAGAGGGAGGAAACATAAGGCCCTCATTTTGAAATTTTTCTGACTTTCTACTGTTCTTAAAGTAATGTTTCTGACTTCCTTTTAAGCCATTCTGCATTAATTTTTTTTTTTTTTTTTTTTTTTTAAAGCAATGATTGTTGATGGCCATTGTTAATCCTTTATATCAATAAATGAGGTCAAATTTAACAATTTATATATACAAAAGATAATTTGGGATGTTTATATATAAGGATTTATTTTTAGTCTTGCAGATTGGCATACAATTCTTTATAGTTAGATCTCTTATTTTATCTGATTAGGATTTACTGACAAAATTTAAAATATGACCTTTAATTAACTTGGATTTATTTGGTTGCTTTTAAACTGTATTTTATTTTGTGAGATTAAACTACTAAACATTCTATAAATATATTAGTGTTGGAGATCCTCAAATTTCTGTTCTTGCCTCAATTCAATTCTTTCTACTTTAATTAATGGAGTTGTATAAGTTATGCATAATTATGTTGTATATTTCACCAGATTAACTCATTTATTCCAAAAATTATTCTATGCAACCAATAATAACTCAATGTTTGGGTGACAAAGATTTGATCACAGATTTGTCTAAGAAAAAATCTTTACTTTGAATGTCTAAAAAACTCATTTTCTTCAACAAATTCACACACATCAAACACAAAGGAAAACTTCCTAAATCCTCAATATAGGTGGGTTTTCCATTTCTAAAAAGGTTCACAGTTTCTCTCCCAAAATAAGCTTTCAAGGGGTTATGCATCTATGAAATGCATTCAGAATTTTGTCACAGCTAACATTTCATTCATCCTTACATGAATATACATACATACAACTTCTTGGAAAGATGGAGTCTATACTTTTCCATGACTCATCCTCATTTTTGGTTTATAATCTCTTTTTGGTATTAAATTGTTACATCACTCTACACTATCACTATTCAATACCATTCTTATGTACATTCTTTCCTTACTTCACTTTACATGCACATTTTCAATTGGAATGAATCAACACATGTGAATTTTTAAATTAAGAAAATTTTTAAAAAGATGCAGAGAGAAGAGCTCAACTGAGAAAAGATGACTTATCCACAAAGAATGGATTCATAGTAAATTTGTATACTGGAAATATTTATAAAATATACTATATATTTATGAGAAATTAAAATACAAAATTTTTTAAATAGGATAGAAAATAAAATAGATAATATATATATATATATATATATATATATATATATATATATATATATATATATATATATATATATATATATATATATATATATATATATATATATATATATATTATATATATATATATATATATATATATATATATATATATATATATATATATATATATATCAAACATTACCTGATGATCCTGAGAAAAATCATTTTCTGAAACCAATTCTTCAAGTTTTTATTTCAATTTCAGATTTGATATCCATTTTTACTTTTATTTTAATAAGAAATATCTTTAAATAACTAATAATAATCTGTGAAGTAGCAGCAATTTTAATAACATTTCAAAATATATTCTGATATTAATATTTAAAATTTATATGTTGAGTGATATTATTTTTTTCCTTTACAAAAATATAAAGCCTTTCCTAAGAGCAATTTATGTTATTTTATATATACATTAAAATTCTTGTCAATTTTGAAATTTTAATCTTTATGCCTTAAATTGCTTCTGGTTATATAAAGTAGACAATAATGCATATTAGAGTCTGTGTCACTGGTTTAAATATGAAAAGAAATTTTTTTCACTCTTCATTACAATGTTTGAAACTCTTTTTGGATATATTTTGACCTCAACTTAAAATTAGATTCAGAGTATGGAAACATTTAGCTATATGGTCAATTTTGAAAATGAATGAACCTTAATGGGAAGACATTTTTCTATTTGACAATATATAGAAAAGGGGCATTTATAGAGGAACATTTCATTGTGAAGAATTTGAATGTGGCAATATGTGAGATTAAGCCGGCATGTAGCAATGAGGAAAAAAGACTAGTTATAATGGGGGAGTTTTACTTCCCCAAAATATATTAGAATACTTTATATAGTGATGTCACAAACTTGGCTATCTATCTTAAGTCTTCAGTGAGTCAAATTATCTGAAGTACTTGCCTAGTTTGAAAATGTAAGGTTCCTAGTAATAAATGATTTTTTTTTCATATATTAAAACTATTAAAGTGAATTTATCTGAAATAATTTTTTTTTTTTAGTAAATGAGGTACGGAAAATATTTAAGTAAACTAAAAATGCCAAAAAAAAATTAGTTGACAGTAATAATTACATCGATATTACAATATATTATACTACTTTAATAGCATCATATCATTTAACTTTGCACTGTCAGGTTGCTGGATCAGTGTCAGAGGGTATACAAAAATTATTATCGCAGATCAATGAAAACATAAATGCAATGGTACACAATCATTCCTGATCCGTGATTGGTAATAATATAAATATATATATATATATATATATATATATATATATATATATATATATATATATATATATATATATATATATATATATGGCAACTGATATTAAAGTATTTAGCAAAAATGAAAGAATTATTGCTTCACTATTCGGAGTAAACTATTTTTATTTTATTTATTTATTTATTTTTTTCTGCGTTTAAATAGGATATGCAAGGTATTTCAGTATATGTTATCTTTATATTTTCAAAATATATATAAATATATAATATTTAATATATATATATATATATATATATATATATATATATATATATATATATATATATATATATAATAATAAATTTTTAATAATTTAATATATATATTAAAATATATAATTTAATAATAATAAAAAAAAAAAAAAAAAAAATAATTTAAAAAAAAATTTTTTTTTAACCTTTTTTTCCACTTTGAAATATCTATAAATTTTTATACAATTCTCTCCAACACTGATCCAACAACCTTGGCAGTGCAAAGTAAATGATATGATGCCATTCAAGTTGTACAATGTATTGTTAAATCATGATAATTATTACTCTTTATTATTTTTTTTTTTTTTTTGTTTTTAGTTTACAAAATCGTTTTCTGCAGCTCAACAAAAAAAAAAAAAAATTTTATCAACCAATTTGTCTTCATAGTTTTAATACATGAAGAAAAATCATTTACTACTTGGAACTATACATTTATCATCAATTTTTTCAATAATTCAATTCGATACCAAAACTGAGAGCAAATAACCTGTTCCATGTTTTGCTTCATGAATACTACAAAGGACACTTTTATTTCATACTATTTTTAATTAAATCTATTAATACATTTGTAATTGATTAAATTTGGCAATATTTGAATGTGCACTAATGTTGGACGACATTTTTATATAACGTTTTAATACCTTACAAGTAAGGAAAGCTGCATTCGGAATTGCCCGTGAATAAGGCTTCTCTCTTTTCATCTAAAAATATAAATACAACAAACACATTTTGGAGCTTAACTCTAATTCTTGGTACATCTAATAATTATAAATAAGGCAAAATGTCAGATATTCAGATTCTGCTACACATTTACTCTATTTTGAAATTTTGAATCATTTCACGGTACGATCATTTATTAGTTAAAATAAAAAATAAAAAATAAAAATAAAAAAAAAATAAAAAATAAAAAAAAAAAAAAAAACAAAAAAAAAGTTTCTTCCCAGCCGTCAAAATAAAAAAAAAAAAAAAAAAAAAAAAAAAAAAAAAAAAAAAAAAAAAAAAAAAAAAAAAAAAAAAAAAAAAAAAAAAAATGAATAATGATTAATTGCAAATCAGAAATAATTCTATCATGTTCGTGGTTTTATGAATGTTTAAATAACTTGCATAAGGTTAATATCAGTGTTGGTCATGACGGTGCTATTTTTATACAACGAAAGTGGCAGCGCCTCTACAATATTAAGTAGCTAGTGATTTCAGTAGCGTCTTTATTATTAAATTTCAAATTAAATACATCTAATAGCTAACACTCCTTTTCAAGCTGAAAAATTGTCAAACCTACAAGTACAAAAAAAAACAACACACACACACACACACACACTTTATATTATTATATAATATATATATATATATATATATATATATATATATATATATATATATATATATATATATATATATATATATATATATATATATATATATATATATATATATATATATATATATATATATATATATATATATATATATATATATACTATATACTAACTTAGATGCCAAAGGTTAAAATGACATAAACTTAAGAAATCTCTTGCTCTAACTTAGTTTCTCCAATTTTTTCTCTCCGTCGAAGTCTCATCACTCTCCTTTTATTATTTCTCCCCTGAAGGGAGCTCGTTCGAGTTATCAATCTCTATTTTTTTATATTTTGTGTCCAACTTCCTGACCCACAAGCTTTACCGCTTTGCTCATACTTACATTCACAATAATGGTTAAGTTTGGATCACACTTCCATCCTTCCTCTACATTTTTTAAACTTTCCAACGATGACTATCGATTGATTTCTGTCTTTTATTGTCAGCCTTTTATTTATTTATTTTTGATTAGAGCTTCCAACTCTAGTGCATCCAGAGTAGCCATGCACTTTTTTCCTCATTTATATTTCCAGCTTGAACACTTACAAACTATAAGAATTGGTAGATGCCGGTCTTTTATTTTCGCCCCCCGATTTATTGATTTTTCGTTCGTTTGAACATTCCAACTCTGATGAATCCAATGAAGATATGTTGTCTTTTCCAAAAGAGGGAGTAAGGAAAACAATTAGTTGCTGCATTTTTGTCAAGGTTTGCATCTGGTAGGCTTAAATAATTTTCTAGTAAATGAAAGTTCTCTACGTGTTTTTATAACGTAAGTACTAAGTACAAAAATTTATAATTCTAACATAGCAGACAATTATTATAGCTCCAGTTCAAAAATAAAATAATCTTATGGAATATTTATAAACTGACACAAAGTGCTGGTTTTCATTCAAAAAACACATACTTCTGTTATATATATATATATATATATATATATATATATATATATATATATATATATATATATATATATATATATATATATATATATATATATATATATATATATATATATATATATATATATATATATATATATATATATATATATATATATATATATATATATATATATATATATATATATATATATATATATATATATATATTATATATATATATATATATATCATAACAAGTGTCAGTTTTGCCAATTTGTGTAAGGCATGCTTTTGTCGCTAGAATTATTGTTGCTTTGAACGTTGTAGTTAAATGTCAAAGAAATATTTACTAAAGAAAGTTATAAATTCAATAAAAATATAAATAAAGTTCGTAAAAGAAATAATTTCTCTCCATTCAAGTTCTAAGGAAGAGGCCGATGAGCAATTGACAACTGATCTTTCTTACATTTATAGTCAGGGTAGAGGTAAAATAATTGTTTTCAGTTCCTCAAAATCTCTGTTCCATCAGCGTAAGACATTAATTCCCATCACTACATATAATATATATATATATATATATATATATATATATATATATATATATATATATATATATATATATATATATATATATATATATATATATATATATATATATATATATATATATATATATATATATATATTAGATATAAAGTTATTAATACACACCACTATATAAATATTTACGAAGTAATTAACCCTGATTTAGACACGAATCTTTTCTTCAAAATTTAGATCATAAAGTGATTATGAATAAAATACTAAAAAGTAAAAGAATTAAAACGAGAGTAACAAGAACTAAAACCGAAGAAAAACATTATTACTAATAAAAAACCCGAGCTTTCGACTCCAACATTCCGGGAGTCCTTATTCAAGGGAATCGAAAGAAAACTGTAGAAAAACAAATGTTTTTAAAATAGAGGCATATTTAGTTGGTTTATCAAATATGTGAAAAAAGATACCTACTAATAATTTTATGTGTTCTTAAGGTATATTTTTATAATATGTATTGTTTTTTAAAATGCTATTTAATAAATTGTCAATTGGAAAATCTCCCTTATCCCTGTTAATATTAGGTATATTTTTAATTAAAAATGATTCCAAAAACTTTCTATTATTTGTAGTAGAGCAAGGAATACACATATTTATGGTTTTTGCATCTATATAGTGGTTGTGATCCGATCTATGGATATGTAAGGCAGAGTTGGGGTCACAAGTGTTTAAGCTATATTGGCGTTGGTATTGTCTACGTTTTAAATCATTGGTTTCACCAAAGTATTTTTTATCACAGTCCCTACATTTTATACTATATACAAAAATATACTTAAGAACACATAAAATTATTAGTAGGTATCTTTTTTCACATATTTGATAAACCAACTAAATATGCCTCTATTTTAAAACATTTGTTTTTCTACAGTTTTCTTTCGATTCCCTTGAATAAGGACTCCCGGATGTTGGAGTCGAAAGCTCGGGTTTTTTAATAGTAATAATGTTTTTCCTTCGGTTTTAGTTCTTGTTACTCTCGTTTTAATTCTTTTACTTTTTAGTATTTTATTCATAATCACTTTATGATCTAAATTTTGAAGAAAAGATTCGTGTCTAAATCAGGGTTAATTACTTCGTATATATATATATATATATATATATATATATATATATATATATATATATATATATATATATATATATATATTATTGAAAATCCTTATATTTTAGGTTTAATTAAATATTTTATATTTAATTAATAGATTAGAAAATGATTTAAAGTATCAAATACGCCCTTAACTTAAAAGATCCTTATAGAACAACAACAACGCTTTACATGTTCATGACTGGCTTCATGCGCTTGAAAGCTAGGCCGACACTTGCATTTTTACCGTTGAAAAAGTAAGTCGTTATTACAATTATGTCTTAGAAATATTTTAAATAAAGAATACTCTTATACTTGAAGAAGTCGTCGAGAAAGATGAGTACTTCCTAATTTTAATATTTAAATTACTATAGCCATATTGTAGTTATATATACTTTCTTACCCTTAGGGTTGGAAACCTTAAAGAGCTTTGTAAAGAAGTTGGGGCCTAACTTGACCTACTCAATCCTATAACTATTGTTTACTATTTGAATTAAATTGACATTTGTTTGCCTTTTGGGGTTGAGTTAGATTTTAGCTTGAATTGAATGATTGACCAGACTTTACTGTATAAATGGGCCTTAGGTTTTAAGCAGAGTTTTTGAGAGTTCTTGCTTGTTTGGGTTGGAAGTTGTGTTCCTACATTGGCTGAAAAGTAACCTAGCGTACTACTTTAATAATTTACCTATGAGCTTAAACGAATAAGCCAAACATCCAAGTTTTATTACTTTGGAAACTAAATAAATACCCTCAGAATACCCGTTTAATTTAACTATTTGTAGAACATTATAAATGGTGAGTTCTTTATCAATTTCTTTTTATTATTTGTAGGTTAATGTAATAGAATTAGGTTTATTCTTGGCATAGCAGCTACATATCTGCTTATAAGCGTTTTCAAGGGTTTCAACGCCACAGAAAATCCCAAATATATATATATATATATATATATATATATATATATATATATATATATATATATATATATATATATATATATATATATATATATATATATATATATATATATATATATATATATATATATATATATATATATATATATATATATATATATATATATATATATATATATATATATATATATATATATATATATATATATATATATATATATATATATATATATATATATATATATATATATGTTATAATGAGGCTGGTTTTAACAACACCACCAAACAACCGAACATTTATTTTGAGAGAAAGGAATGAAGGCAGAAACCCAGCTGTAAAAATGTGAAAATATATAAATATACATATACCACCTGTCTGTAACAGGTAATTATATAAATATATTAAATGCAGAACCCACCTAATGCAAATTTCTAAGGTGAGCGCAGACGCGGGGTTTAAAGAAATTGAAATTAAATTCTGCAGGAAACACAGAAGATGGGAGAGAATTCCACAGAACAGATGTGGCAGGAAAGAAGGAGGCACCACAGCGGACAAGCCTGGAGTTGCCTATGTCCACGCAAAATTGATGCGCAGACAATGCACCCCTTGTGCTGCGAGGACGACGTAAAGGTGGAGGTACACGGGTGGATAATTCCCTCGAGGATTTGCCTCTGTAGTACCTATAGAAAAGAGACAAGGCACCAACGTCGCATCGCAAAAATAAAGAGTCAAGTGAATTAGAAAGAACGGAACAGTTTACAAGTCTTTTAGCCTTTGACTCAACCTTATCCAAAAGACGGGTGAAACCTGAACCACCCCAGATATGAGAGCAGTACTCCATACAAGGGCGGATGAGACCCTTGCATACTTGGAGTAACTGCGAAGAAGAAAAAAATTCTCGCAGTCTAAACAGAACTCCCAGCTTCTTTGAGGTCGCCCTAGCGACCATTGTGATATGAGGTTTCCAAGACATTTTTTGTTTATGTGAAGACCAAGGATGTTAATATTGTTAACAGGAGAGATGGGGGAACCATCGAAAGAAATAGAAAAGTTAGGAGGTGTCTTTGAGAGGGAGATTTCTAGAAGTTGAGTTTTTAAAGAGTTGAATTTCACAAGGCTGAGACGACCCCACCGGGAAATTCTATCCAGATCTGCAAGAATGGAATCGGAAAGATGAAAACGAGAGGCAACTCTAGATGCATTCGAAGGAGCAGACTAGAAGAATGGAGAGTTGAGTCATCGGCATGTGAATGGATAGGGTTAGATGAACAGCTGAGAAGATCACTAATGAAAAGTAGGAATAGAGTAGGAGATAAGAAAGAACTCTGAGGAACACCACTATTGACAGGAAAGGTAGAAGAAGTCGCTCCTTCAACAACAACCGAAATATATATATATATATATATATATATATATATATATATATATATATATATATATATATATATATATATATATATATATATATATATATATATATATATATATATATATATATATATATATATATATATATATATATATATATATATATATATATATATATATAAAGGGATTGGCAAAATCACTAAATTTGGTGATTTTGAAAATCAAAATCAAAATCACAACAAAACAGTGATTTTAGAATCAAAATCAAAATCCTCCAAAAACGGTGATTTTGAAAATCAAAATCAAAATCACCTTCAAAATCAAAATCACTTTCAGAAAATATTATAGTGCACTGCAGCATTTATAGAAGAAGGTGTATAAGTCATAGGAAGTTGGGAAAATAAATGAAGGGAGTGTGTTCCAGACTTTACCAGTAGAGTATACGTAAGATTGAGCATAACGGTTAAGTCTGGTGTCAGAGAGTTGGATAGAGAAAGGATGAAACTGTGTAGATGGACGAGTCCCACGAGCCCTTCTCAATGGAGGAGGTATGCGACAAGAGAGTTCAGAAGAGCAGTGTCCATTGTAATAGCGATAGTATTGAGAGAGTGACGCAACAATTTGACGGGCAGAAAGAGACTGGAGAGAATTAGTGAGAACAGGAGAGTTGATAAAACGAAAAGCCTTAGACTCCACCTTTTCAAGGAGACCTGTATGAGTGGAATCACCGAAATGTGTGAGGCGTTCTTCATACAGGAAAACAATACCCCTATACAGAGCAAGAAACTGGGGTGGAGTGAAGAAATACTGAAGGCGCCTCAGAACACCAAACCTCTTAGAAGTGTGTTTAGAAAGAGAAATAATGTGATCTTTCAAAGAAAGATCACGAGAAAAAGAAAACCAAGAATATTAAGGAGAGATGAAGGTCTGAGTTGAGTGTTTTCGAAGAAGATATAGTTGTTTGAAAGATTGTGTCGAATAGAGAGATGGAGGAATTGGGTTTTTGAGGCATTGAAAACAACCATGTTTTCTCTGCTCCAATTTGAAATGAGAGATAGATAAGAGGTTAGTTGCTCCAAGACCACCCTCCTTGCGTCAATTAACTGTTGCTGGGAGGGGCACCTTTGAAACTGATAAGAGTAATGAAGGGTGGTGCCATCGATATATAAGTGGATAGGAGATGAAGTAACAGAGAGAAATTCATTAATGAAAATCAGAAAAAGTGTTGGGGATAAGAAAGATCCTTCAGGAACACCACTCTTAGTAGATTTTTAGGGATGAACTGTGACCGTCTACAACAGCTGCTATATAGAAAGACCAGAAAGGAAATCAGAGAAAAGATCACAGAGAGAAGGAAAGATTCTGAAAGAGGGAAGTTTGGAAATCAAAGCTTTGTGTCAAAGTCTATCGAAAGTTTTCGATATGTCCAGACGCACAGCAAAAGATTCATCGAAAGTGCCGAAGAATTGGCGATCAGTGATAAGATTAGAAGAACTGAGATGTTTCCAAATCTTCCTGTTCAGGATAGATTCGAAAACTTTAGAAAGAACAGAGGTTAAAGAAATGGGACAGTAGTTAGAGGGTTGGGAGGTGTCACTCGGCACAGACTGAATGAGTACGTGTTTCCAGCAAGAAGGGAAGGTTGAAGTAGAAAGACATAGACGAAATAGTTTACCAAGGCATGGTGCAAGCTCGGAAGCGCAAGTTTTGAGAACCACAATATGGATACCATCAGGAACGTATGCCTTCTTAGTGTTATGCTCAGTGAGAGTAGAAATGACGCCTTTAGAAAAAATTACAATTTTAGGCATAAATAAGTTCTATAGGAACAGCTCCGGAATCGCCTAAGGTTGAATTAGAGGCAAAGTGGAAATTAAAAAAAGAAACCGAGAATGTTGAGTTTAATGAAAAAGGAAGACAGTGCACCAGGGAAAGTCAGCATAGAGATTTTGGTGGCACCAACCCCATCACCGGAGGTCAA